>OY759273.1:48133905-48296405 GCA_963662155.1 Lamellibrachia columna | reverse complement strand
GTAACATGTGACATGTATATATTTCCGAAATGCGACGACCTTACTAGTGTAGGGGACATTCCTTTCGCATACTTTATTCAAGAGATCCCCACTACGACGGGATATCCCCAGGTACGACGGGAGATCCCCCATACGACGGAAGATCACCCTGCATGGCGGGAGATATCCCATACGCGGCGGGAGATCTCCCACACGGCGGGATATTTTATTTGAAGGTTTAACGAATATTTTCCCGTAGTTGGCGCCACATGCCGAATGTATTTTACCGGAGTTACACTTTGTTGCGTTTATTTGCATCCATACCTCATTAATTTACATTCTACAATAGTATGTATAAACACGATCAAGCCAAACAACATGGAAATCAACGAAATAATCGTGATACAAAATGTTGCTTTTTGTTTGAATGTGGGAGATTGGGACGATGTTTGAAAGTGGGAGATTGGGAGGATGCTTGAAAGTGGGAGATTGGGGGGATGTTTGAAAGTGGAAGATTGGGGGATGTTTGAAAGTGGGAGATTGGGGGTATGTTTGAAAGTGGAAGATTGGGGGATGTTTGAAAGTGGGAGATTGGGAGGATGTTTGAAAGTGGGAGATTGAGGGATGTTTGAAAGTGGAAGATTGGGAGGATGTTTGAAAGTGGGAGATTGGGAGGATGTTTGAAAGTGGGAGATTGGGAGGATGTTTGAAAGTGGGAGATTTGGAGGATGTTTGAAAGTGGGAGATTGGGGGATGCTTTAAAGTGGGAGATTTGGGGGTTGTTTTAAAGTGGGATATTGGGAGGATGTTTGAAAGTGGGAGATTGGGGGGGATGTTTTAAAGTGGGAGATTGGGAGGATGTTTTAAAGTGGGAGATTGAGGGATGTTTTGAAAGTGGGAGATTGGGAGGATGTTTGAAAGTGGGAGATTGGGAGGATGTTTGAAAGTGGGGGATTGGGGGGATGTTTGAAAGTGGCAGATTGGGAGAATGTTGGAAAGTGGCAGATTTGGGGATGTTTGAAAGTGGGAGGTTAGGGGAAGTTTGAAAGTGTGATATTGGAGGGATGTTTCAAAGTGGGAGATTGGAAGGATGCTTCAAAGTGGGAAATTGGGAGGATGTTTGAAAGTGGAAGATTGGGAGGATTTTTGGAGGTTGGAGATTGGGAGGATGTTTGAAAGTGAGAGATTGGGAGGATGTTTGAAGGTTGGAGATTGGGAGGGTGTTCGAATATGGGAGATTGGGAGGATGTTCGAAAGTGGGAGATTGGGAGGATGTTCGAATATGGGAGATTGGGAGGATGTTTGAAAGTGGGAGATTGGGAGGATGTTCGAAAGTGGGAGATTCGGAAGATGTTTGAAAGTGGGAGATTCGGAGGATGTTTGAAAGATAGAGATTCGGAGGATTTTTGAAAGTGGGAGATTGGGAGGATGTTTGAAAGTGGGAGATAGGTAGGATGTTAGAAAGTGGGAGATTGGGAGGATGTTTGAAAGTGGGAGATTGGGAGAATGTTTGAAAATGGGAGATTGGGAGGATATTTGAAAGTGGGAGATTGGGAGGATGTTTGAAAGTGGGAAATTTGGGGGATGTTTGAAGATTTATCAAAAAGCCGGTGATCTCTCGCCATATTAGGAAGTTCTGGTTTCGGTTCTGGCAACTGACTCATTAGCAACTACGCGTAACCTGGACTTGTTTTAATGAGTACTACTTGCATGAAAATCGTAATTAGATATATACATTGCAATAGTGTAACACTAAGTATGTTGTATCGACAAGCCGAATTATCAGCTTTAGAAAGAGCTATCATTTGTTGTTTAATGGCGTGTCACTTAACTCACCGAAATGTTTTTTTTTAATATGCTGAAGTGTTGAAATGCTGCTCACCTGTTTCAGGAGGGGCCAATGATACATTCAGGTGCAATATGTGCTTCGGGTCTGTCTCGTGCCGAGTTCGTGTGTGGCAAGAGAACATGGCGACCAAAGGTAAATGCAACTAAAATCAGTAAACACGCATACGGTCCTGTTCCTTTAGCTTTAGGCCACTTCTACTGGTGACATCTAGCATTTACATATGCGATGTTTCCAATTATGAAATATTGATCGAGCATTTTGTTTCGTTAACTGTTCTCTTCCGCAGTCATGTGACTTGCTGAGATCGGACGAGGAACGACGAGACTTCGTGGCGGCCGGGGCTGCAGCAGGGGTGTCGGCTGCCTTCGCCAGTCCAGTAGGTCAGTATACGCTACGTGTGAATGACTAATGAACATTTGGTATGCAGCCTGCTGGTACTTGGCCTGTTGTAATGGAATCGAGTACTTCGCATGAAATGCAAGCAACGAGCTCCAATATGTCCGACCGTCACCAACGGCCCTGCTGTCTGTCGTCGCTCGGATGACGCCACCTCATTAAATCAATTGCAGAAAAACTAGCTTAGTGGAATTGTATGGGAGCGTACACTAAACTCAGTCGGACAAGTCGTCGATATTGTTTTTGTAAATGATGCGTACGTTAAGTGGGTGTTGATTTCATCAATAGAAAATGCTTTGGCATTGTGAACGTGTTTTCAACTTGATGATGATGATGATGATGATGATGGCTTATTGTAGAAATGGTGATACAATACATACAAACATTGTCACAGTTTCCGCATCAAACCATAATTTTCCCGCACAATACATATAATGCCGATATACTATATTCTAAGGTGTTGAAAACTGAAAATAGAAAGTGCAGTTGAAAAGAAACAGCTGCACAAATCATAGCAACACCAGAGTCTGTTTAGTTTAGTCTGTCTCATAGGTATATGTATTACGATTACAACAATGCAAGTTTTTTATATAAATTACTAATATAATTTACTAACAAATACCCTTTGAGATGACATTTAAATTTACAATGGTACAATCCACTGTTTTTACAGTGTAATTCCATTGTTTAACGCCGTGGTGTCTGATGGTTATGTATAATATGTTGGATATTGAAATATGTGCATGCGATATATCAGCATGGCGAGTCCTGTATTTGTAGATTTTATTATTTATATTAAACATAGCTATCTTAACCGAGTATATCATATTCTTGACAAATGTGTACGTAAACAGATGAACGGTGTTTTCTTAATGGTAGATTCAATAGCTTCTTCTAGTTGTTCTGTGTTCTTTTTGTTTAAATGTCAGTTGGCAAACACAGATGAAAACTGATTTTTCATTTCGCCATGATACTGAATACTAATTAAAAATATTGTTTGTGTTTTCAGGCGGTGTGCTGTTTAGTTTGGAAGAAGGCGCGAGCTTCCTGAACCAGACGTTAACGTGGAGAGTGGTAAATTATATATATATATATATATATATATATATATATATATATATATATATATATATATATATATATATATATATATATATATATATATATATATATATATATATATATATATATATATATATATATATATTGTTTCTATACTTCGTCACAAAACTACTCATGTTTCGTGCGGTATTTCGCATTTACCGTGTATTACCGACATTTACCGTGTATTACCGACAGCTGACAGCATTTCGTAATTCTACAAACACTATATAACTGCGATTTGTGAATAGCATTACGTTCAATAACTGAAAGTGTAGTCAAATGTGCTTGATTAAATTAGGACAACACGTCACAAAAAGTACATGTAACACATATATTACCAGTACGGAAAGTACGGTAAGTACGGTAAGTACGGTAAGTACGGTAAGTACGGTAAGTACGGTAAGTACGGTAAGTACGGTAAGTACGGTAAGTACGGTAAGTACGGTAAGTCATGGCTTGAGATCAACAGTGGGCTGTTCCAGAAATATCTTGATATGTTTGACAACTTTATGAAACGTAAAAAATGAAAATGAGGACAGACTACATTGTCGCTGTTTCTATATGCTTAATGTCGTAACAGTTAGATGCAGGATCTGCTTTACGTGATTGATGAACCTGCACCTTAAGATTGTCACAGCATTGTAATCACTCGTCTATGTTCGCATGGCTTCTAAAATGTCACAATTGTCACAACATTACAATCGCTCGTCTATGCTCGCATGGCTTCTAAAATGTCACAATTGTCACAACATTACAATCACTCGTCTATGTTCGCATGGCTTCTAAAATGTCACAATTGTCACAACATTACAATCGATCGTCTATGCTCGCATGGCTTCTAAAATGTCACAATTGTCACAACATTACAATCGCTCGTCTATGTTCGCATGGCTTCTAAAATGTCACAATTGTCACAACATTACAATCGCTCGTCTATGTTCGCATGGCTTCTAAAATGCGGTCGTTTGTTGGCCGACTCAGCTCTTCTCGTCCGTTACCGCGTCACTGCTACTGGACATGATGATGAGCGCGCTAAAGGGTCACTCGGAAGACATGTCGAACCCTGGGCTGGTCAGCTTTGGGTACGTTGGGGTACGTTGTCACGTTTTTTGCCCTCATTCCACGTTAACAACATGCGAATTTAGGATCCTGGAGTCATTTGTAGGTAGGGAGTATATCTGCGACGTACATACTTTCCTGTGTTTAGGATCGTGGAGTCATTTGTAGGTAGGGAGTATATCTGCGACGTACCTACCTTCCTGTGTTTAGGATCGTGGAGTCATTTGTAGGTAGGGAGTATATCTGCGACGTACCTACCTTCCTGTGTTTAGGATCGTGGAGTCATTTGTAGGTAGGGAGTATATCTGCGACGTACCTACCTTCCTGTGTTTAGGATCGTGGAGTCATTTGTAGGTAGGGAGTATATCTGCGACGTACCTACCTTCCTGTGTTTAGGATCGTGGAGTCATTTGTAGGTAGGGAGTATATCTGCGACGTACCTACCTTCCTGTGTTTAGGATCGTGGAGTCATTTGTAGGTAGGGAGTATATCTGCGACGTACCTACCTTCCTGTGTTTAGGATCGTGGAGTCATTTGTAGGTAGGGAGTATATCTGCGACGTACCTACCTTCCTGTGTTTAGGATCGTGGAGTCATTTGTAGGTAGGGAGTATATCTGCGACGTACCTACCTTCCTGTGTTTAGGATCGTGGAGTCATTTGTAGGTAGGGAGTATATCTGCGACGTACCTACCTTCCTGTGTTTAGGATCGTGGAGTCATTTGTAGGTAGGGAGTATATCTGCGACGTACCTACCTTCCTGTGTTTAGGATCGTGGAGTCATTTGTAGGTAGGGAGTATATCTGCGACGTACCTACCTTCCTGTGTTTAGGATCGTGGAGTCATTTGTAGGTAGGGAGTATATCTGCGACGTACCTACCTTCCTGTGTTTAGGATCGTGGAGTCATTTGTAGGTAGGGAGTATATCTGCGACGTACCTACCTTCCTGTGTTTAGGATCGTGGAGTCATTTGTAGGTAGGGAGTATATCTGCGACGTACCTACCTTCCTGTGTTTAGGATCGTGGAGTCATTTGTAGGTAGGGAGTATATCTCCGACGTACCTACCTTCCTGTGTTTAGGATCGTGGAGTCATTTGTAGGTAGGGAGTATATCTGCGACGTACCTACCTTCCTGTGTTTAGGATCGTGGAGTCATTTGTAGGTAGGGAGTATATCTGCGACGTACCTACCTTCCTGTGTTTAGGATCGTGGAGTCATTTGTAGGTAGGGAGTATATCTGCGACGTACCTACCTTCCTGTGTTCGTATATATGTGTATTATTGTCGTTTAATAAATTATAGTCATGATCATCCGTAATCCACAGGACTAAACTAATATCAAAAACACGAACCAACGTCTCAAATAGTTTTGTTCACTGTTGGACAACGATTACTGACAATATGTATGGTTTGTCATGTTTGCATTGTATAATGTCACAATTGACAGACAACTTTATTTTATGCCTTTAACAATTATGGATATAAGAAATAATTATTATTTATATTTAACTTTATGAATGAAACACTGCTTTGTATCAACACGATTATGAATTCGCGAACAAATGATGCTGCATTATTTTCCTTCTCGTTTTCAGGACATTAGTTTCAAAACATACGAGATACCTATTTTCATGGTTATGGCTGTATTTGGTGAGTTGACTTTTAATATTCACTGCCCGTCACAACTATAACATGTGATAACATGTGATAACATGTGATAACATGTGATAACATGTGATAACATGTGATAACATGTGATAACATGTGATAACATGTGATAACATGTGATAAAATGTGATAACATGTGATAACATGTGATACACCCGACAGTTATGTTAGTATGTTGCATGTTTGTACATACACATTATACAATTATGATAATGTTGTATTATTGATTTACATAATATCGTATTACGTGGACAATATATATATATATATATATATATATATATATATATATATATATATATATATATATATATATATATATATATATATATATATATATATGGTTATTTATTTTAAAATGTACAATTAAATATATGAACTATATCAAAATGTGGATTTCAATAGCCGCCTTGGTACCGATGACTGACATCGAGGTAACATTACTAATGTGTGTTTGTTGCCGGAAATAGGCGGCCTCTCCGGGGCGCTCTTTGTGCAGCTCAACTACAGAGTGACACTCCTGAGACACAGGTACGTCTACTGCCTCTCGCTCCAGCCTCTAGACTTACGAGCATTGCTCAATCGCGTTGCCAAATTCACCTCACAACAGCGAGTTGAGTTATCTGCCAGCAGTACCCCATCCTCATCGCCTTAATCATCATCATCATCATCATCACCATTACCACCATTACCACCACCACCAATACCGCCATCATCATCATTATCACCGTCATAATCATCATCATTGGTACCGTCATAATCATCAACATCATTACTATTATCATCATCAATAATAGTAGGGCCACAGCCACTATCATCATCGGTGTCGTCGTGATTGTCGTCACGTTGTTGTTTCGTTGTGCTGCAGCTGACTGTCCACAAATAGGCTAACGTCGCGTTGTGTTATACAGACTGTTCGTTGTGCTGTACAGACTGTTCGTTGTGTTGTACAGACTGTTCGTCAGTCGCTGGCTGAAGGTGGCGGAGGCGGTGCTGGTCGCCGCCGCGAGCGCTGTCGTCCTCGTCATCTTGATATACAGCGTCCCTGACTGCCGGCCGCTGCGGGGTTTCCAGCAGCAAGACACGGGTTCCAACAAAACCGGAGCACGTGACCTCACCTCGCAGCGCGGGAACGACAGCGTCGTCTCAGATAACGGCAATTATGGCGAACATCTTGAACGCGTTGATCCGTATGGAGACCATGGACATGGTTTCGTCATCAGGGTAAGAGACGCGCAGACGACGGAGCTACAAAACGTGAATTTGACAGTGGCTGCGGAATTACCTAAAACAAAATGTTCAAGGCCTCGTCGTGTGTTGGCATTTACATGAAGAGATCTTCTGTGAAAACAATACACATGTGTTATACGCTACACTGTCCTACTGAAAACACTTATCCCAGTAACATCAAAATGCTTTCATATAGAGCGCCTCTACCGGAATGAACGTCAAACTTTTGAAATTGTGGTCATGCCCAAACTTTAACGATAGGGCCTATATATTTAAGAAGAAGTAATATCTTAAACTAATCGATATAAAACACTACCATCAATTATAAATAATTATTTAAATCTATTTGCTTATATTTTTTTTTTATCTGTTTAATGTACACAATTAGATATATGCATTTTACGTGATGTATCAATCTTACACGCCATAAAATAAGTCGGTGGTAGCTCAATTCATTGAATCATATCCTTATGTGATTATTTAATATAAAGTTTATGCAACGTATTATCATTTACCGTTGTTAATCATCCGACACTTTGATGTCGCAGGGATTTTGTCCGTACGGCCAACACAGTCGCATCGCAGACATCCTGTTCAAGACACCAGAGGGCGGTCTGCACGCGATACTACATGCTCCGCTAGGTGGATATAAGTCCAGGGCAGAAAGACGACAAGCAACAACGTAGTGTAGACAAAACACAACTAAGCAGCAAAACAGGCATTGGTGTAACAACCTTATTATAATAATATCATGTTTCAATGCGCTTATGAAATTAAGTCACGGATTATAGATTACCGTTTGGTTTCAAGTTTTTAAATGTTCGACATCCATTCAATTGTTGCATTGCGCTTTCTACTTTAGTCTGCCGTAAACGTATATGGTATTACGCCTCTATTGTTACATGTGTGTATTATTTTAAAAGTTATATTGATTTCTTTCATATCTTCAATCTACGTATCTCTGCAATACATGTCGAGTAGTCGTCACACCCCGCATTGCAACCTCCCTCACTTCCTGCTGTTGTCCCCACTGACAGACGAGTGGAGCTTCGCGCCACTCATCGTCCTCGTCGTTGTGTACCATCTGATGGCGACTTGCACGTACGGCGTGATGGCATCCAGTGGCATCTTCATCCCCTCTTTACTCATCGGCGGCGTGTGGGGCAGACTTGTCGGGATGCTGCTCATGCAGTGGCTGCCCGGCATCGTGAGTACCGTGTCTGTTGTAGTCGTTGCAGTGGTAGTTGTGTGGTGGCGGCGGTGGCGGTGGCGGTGGCGGTGAGGTGGTGCCGGCGGCGGCGGTGGCGGTGGTGGTGGCGGTGGCGGTAACGGTAGCGGCGGCGGTGGCGGCGGCGGCGATGGCGAAGTACTAGTAGTGGTATTAGCACATTATATTAACTTGGTTTGAATATTATAAATATATGCCAAATTACATGAAGACAGTGTGTGTTGCAAGTATAGGTCCTTCATGAATAGTACAAGTATAGGTCCTTCATGACTATTACAACAAGTATAGGTCCTACATGAGTAGTACAACAAGTATGGGTCCTTCATTAGTAGTACAACAAGTATAGGTCCTTCATGAGTAGTACAACAAGTATAGGTCCTACATGAGTAGTACAACAAGTATAGGTCCTTCATGAGTAGTACAACAAGTATAGGTCCTACATGAGTAGTACAACAAGTGTAGGTCCTTCATGAGTAGTACAACAAGTATAGGTCCTATATGAGTAGTACAATAAAGAAACTTCATTCCAACAATGAATATGTATGAACACAATTTCTTACATTGAAAGAGGCCGTTGGGCCAAAACCCCTTCGCTTAATTTTGTTACCGCATTTCTCCGTTGAACCGCTACATGGTAGCGTGCTGACTAGGCTTGCGTCCCCCCCCACCCCACCCTGACCTATCCCTTTACGAGATCCTAGATACGCCACTGGTATCAATATATAACGAACACTAAAGAACTCATCATAATATGCTCTCAACTATGAGAAAAATGTTGTGTTGTTTTCTTTTGATGGCAACTCTGCAGCGATTACTTGTAATAGGGAACGAAGATCGCCAAGTATGCCTTGGTCGGCGCGGCCTGTCAGCTGGGCGGCACAGTGCGCATGACCATCAGCCTCGCTGTCATCATTCTCGAGTGCACAGGCGACATCACCTTCGGCGTTCCGATCATTCTAAGTCTTTTCGTCTCCAAGTGGATTGGCGACTTTTTCAATCCCGTATGTTAACGTTTCGAATGAAAAACATATTATGATTAAGAAGACAATACCCGGGTATATATATATATATATATATATATATATATATATATATATATATATATATATATATATATATATATATATATATATATATATACATATTATATATATAGTTCCTATATAACGGATTATACGAATCGTGCATGTGTGTGTTTGTGCGTGTGTGTGTGTGTGCGTGTGCGTGTGCGTGTGCGTGTGCGTGTGCGTGTGCGTGTGCGTGTGCGTGTGCGTGTGCGTGTGCGTGTGCGTGTGCGTGTGCGTGTGCGTGTGCGTGTGCGTGTGCGTGTGCGTGTGCGTGTGCGTGTGCGTGTGCGTGTGCGTGTGCGTGTGCGTGTGCGTGTGCGTGTGCGTGTGCGTGTGCGTGTGCGTGTGCGTGTGCGTGTGCGTGTGCGTGTGCGTGTGCGTGTGCGTGTGCGTGTGCGTGCGCGTGCGCGTGCGCGTGCGCGTGCGTGTGCGTGTGCATACAATTACGTTAATTATTTTATGAAGTTCGCATACATTCGCAATTTAACTGATCTAACGATCAAAATCAGTTATTTCGAGTATATTAACAAAGGGTCGTCTTCTTTTATTAAAACGACTGCGCATATTACTTCAACTTAAACTGTTCACGCACTGCACATGTTAGCATCAGCTGACATGACCGGTTGAATGAGTCGAAGGAGTTTTAAGAAAACACCATTAATGTAAATCTTTCACATGGATTTACCCTTTTCGTGAAATTAAAAGGCACATTTGTTCTACTGTATAATTTAGCATATTTTGGTTATTTTATAAAACTCCATGTAACTTAGGCACTGATCTGAATATATTTGCCTATTGATTATTTAATGAGGCTTGGTTTAAACATTATAAGATTTACATTATAAGATTTACACACAAAAATTCATATCCGGTATGTGTCACATATGTATGGTTTGGCTGGGATAATTCGGTAAACCAATGGACAAGCTCGTTATAGTTCAGTGTATGTATATTCGCACAACTACAAATAAATCAACAACAGGGGTATATGTAACATATTTTCCGTTTTAATAAAAAAATTAATAGTATAGTAAACAATAACATATCAAGTATGCTGATTAGAATTAGAATCTATCAACGTCCAATATTATTCATCACTATCAAATCACAGTTTACATAATAACTCACAGTCTCTTACGAATTTGCTGGCGGCGCTTCTAGCATAGACAGTTCCAGCGCGTGTGGTGCCAAGCTAGCCCCTGCGAGTGCATTCAAGAGTACAGCGTGCCCCTGCGAGTGCATTCAAGAGTACAGCGTGCCCCTGCGAGTGCATTCAAGAGTACAGCGTGCCCCTGCGAGTGCATTCAAGAGTACAGCGTGCTCCGGCGAGTGCAGTCAAGAGTACAGCATGCTCCGGCGAGTGCAGTCAAGAGTACAGCGTGCCCCTGCGAGTGCAGTCAAGAGTACAGCGTGCCCCTGCGAGTGCAGTCAAGAGTACAGCGTGCTCCGGCGAGTACAGTCAAGAGTACAGCGTGCCCCTGCGAGTGCAGTCAAGAGTACAGCGTGCCCCTGCGAGTGCAGTCAAGAGTACAGCGTGCCCCTGCGAGTGCAGTCAAGAGTACAGCGTGCCCCTGCGAGTGCAGTCAAGAGTACAGCGTGCTCCGGCGAGTACAGTCAAGAGTACAGCGTGCCCCTGCGAGTGCAGTCAAGAGTACAGCATGCTCCGGCGAGTGGAGTCAAGAGTACAGCGTGCTCCGGCGAGTGCAGTCAAGAGTACAGCGTGCTCCGGCGAGTGCAGTCAAGAGTACAGCGTGCTCCGGCGAGTGCAGTCAAGCGTGCAGCGTGGAGTGTCGATGGAGAAATCACAATCAAGAATAATGCACCGACAATTACTGTCCTTGCACGTCGAACGAAACTCTTAACACGAGATATGGGCATGATCACATTACCTTACTCGGTGAATGTATTCTGTTCGAACGAACATTGCTTCATATTTCCATGTCTACGAGACAATTTATCGATTCACATGGCGATTTACTTCGTGAATCATCCAACGTCTCAAATGTTTGATTTATCTCAATTGTCTGACTAAAACATCCGGCGTCAGCTGTTTTTTACTTCTTATACCACCAATAACAGTTGTTGTCTCATAATAAATCAACCAATCATCTTAGTGCATACATAACTCACGTAGACCACGGAAAGGCTTGGTTGCCTATACAACTTGCAAGTTGACTTGTGTGATTATTTACTTAACCATTGTGCTGTCACGGACAAAAATCAACAACTGCTACTATGTCTCAAGATATATGTACCAAACATAACAACATTTCTTTTATATGTTAATCCGTTGTAACAATTTTCCGAAATTTTGATTTGCCATTGGTCGCCATTCGGCGCCACTAGCTCGACTCTCATTCAATAAGTCCCATCGCTAGGTGGCTAAAGTAAACAAGCCGATTCTACAACTCACACGATCTCCGATCTATGACAGTGTAAAAAGTGTGTAAAAAGTGTTTATTTGTTCCAAATAAATACAGAACTGGTGCAGCTGTACAGGTCAGTTGTCATTGCAACTGTTGAATAACAACACGTGGCCCTCTTTTTCCCCAATAACCTGTGCTATAAATAAGCAGGCAAGTAAATGATATACTTCAGCACACAAAATAAAAGTAAAGACGAATGTAGTCTCGAATGTAGTGTTTTCACAAGTTGTTAGTTAATTATTTCATGTGTCAGTTTTATTTTCTGAATAATGCATATAGTTGTACATCGCTTTTCTTCTCCAGGGTATCTATGACTTGCACATTGAAATTATGGGGATTCCACTGTTACCATGGAAACCGCCCGATATGTGTTACAACGTCAACGCAAGGTATGGACAGTTTGATGCGACGCTGACGGTTGTATAACGTACGTTCATATATCATGTGATTTCCATTGTTTTTTTCTGCGAAACAACATTATGTGTCTTACAATGTTGACGCGTCTCTTAGGAACAACATTATGTCGATGTTGTTGTTGTATATCTTAAAAGATGTTAGGAAATCATTAACAAAGCATCACAAATGACAAACGGATTTGTCCAATACTATTAAAAAAATCAACATATACCAAACACTACACTACGTGTGTGTATACGTGTGCGTGTATATATATATATATATATATATATATATATATATATATATATATATATATATATATATATATATATATATATATATATATATATATATATATATATATATATATAGTGGTTTAATTGTACTGACTGTTAGGTTGTTGGGATTCGTCTTTCTGATATGCATTTTGTATACAGCTTGGCTAAGGCTCTGGCGATGGTATCCTCTTCTGCATTCAACGTTTCGATGTTGACTTGGTCATTTCCTGATGCCTTCCCGTTTTTCATCTTCTTCAGCGCGTCTTCTACTTCCCATGTTGTTACTGATGGTACTTCTCTTGGGTCTGTGCGTATTGTTACGGTTTGGTCGCTGTCCTAAAGTTCGGTGGAAAACTCTTGTATTCGTTCTAAGATCTTATCCTGGTCTTGGATTTCTCTGCCTTGATTGTCTAGGAGTGTTATCAGTCTATTTTGGCCTAGGATGTGTATTCTTCTAACCTTGTTCAAGCTCTTTGATGTCTCTATTGTTTTTCGTATGGTGTCTAGGTTGTATTTTCTGATGTCTTCTTTCACTTTCTTTTAATGGGTCTTGCATATCTCTGTGTACTCTATGCAGTCCCTAGCGGTGTTCTTTACAATTTCTCTACGTTTTTTTTATTAGTGCTCTTGTTGGAGTTGATAATCTGTCCCGTTCATTCTTCGTTTTTCCGTCCGGGCTTCTCCATGTCCATCTCCTCTCAATTTTCTTCTGGAATAGTGTATTCATGATCTTGTGATCCTTTGATGTTGTCCACTCCATTAAGGTATCACCTCGTTCGTTCCTCTGTCCTAGGCCAAAACTTCCTGTCGCTGTTTCCGATGGGTTTGTTCTCTAGATTTTATCGATGTCATTGTAGAAGATGTTTATTTCATCTTCTGAGTGTGATGTCGTTGGAGCATATACTTGAATTATTTTCAGTTGGTATCGTGTTGTTATGCGTAGAACAAGTTCTGCTACTCTTGGGCTAATGTTATTAACCCTTGTTATGTTGTCTTTCCATTTCTTGTTTATGAGGAAGCCCACTCCCGCTTGTCCGTTGTTCGCCTTAGAATGGTATAGCAGGTGGCCACTCTGCAGGGTGGTAAAGCCTTCTTCTTTTCTTCTTATTTCTCCAATCCCTATCACATCCCATTTGATGTTCGTTTCTTTGAGTTCTTCCTCCAGTTCTTGGAAGTGTTCATCTTTTGATAGGGTTCTTACATTTTACGTTGCAATTTTCAGTATTTCTTTCTGCTGGTGTTTCTTCTTTTCTACTTTCTTCTGGTGATTCTTCTTGACCCAGGGATTCTTAGCACCCCCTGCATGTAGTCTAGGACCCGAATCGCCTCCAAGGTCGGAGACATCGATGCTGCTGGGGACTGGGGGCCTTGGCTTTTTTGTACTTTTCATGCTGGTATTAGTTGGCCTACCTCTCTACGCTGGCCAGTGTGGGTTGGAAAGGTGACTGTTTAGTCGCCGACGGCTCGACCATGATACAGGTAGAACCGGTCTACATGGCACCAGTAGCAAGCTAGAGGGCCTGACCTGACTGTGCTAGATGGCCGTTGGTTCGAGAGCTCATCTGCCCTTTGATGATGATGATGATATATATATATATATATATATATATATATATATATATATATATATATATATATATATATATATATGTATGTATGTGTGTGTGTGTGTGTGTGTATGTATGTATGTATGTATGTGTGTATGTATATATATATATATAATATTAATTTTACAGGAATAGAGGCTAATAGTCAGCAAGAACACTTCTGCCTACTGTTTCAGCCCCACACGAAGTCGTACTGGGATTCTCTACTTTCTCATGCTTGTGGTATGCTAACTAAGTTATATCTGGCATGTTATATATATTAGCAAATTACTGGTGAATTTGACTAAACACATATAGTCATTAGTTGTCGCCTTTGTTCCAGTGACGTCATGAGCTCGCCTGTGATATGTCTGAGGACGGTCGAGAAGATCCGTCGCATTGTAAAGATCCTCGGCCTAGTCTCGCTGTCGCACAATGGCTTCCCCGTCGTCGAGGACTACACGCCCGAGAATTCAGACCCTGTAAGTCTTTCTTATTCGAAATACAGATTATTCTCAATGTAAACACACACACACACACGCACACGCACGCGCACGCGCACGCGCACGCGCACGCGCACGCGCACTCACTCACACACACACACACACACACACACACACACACGCACACACGCATACACGCACGCACGCACGCACACACACACACACACACACACACCCACACACACACACACACACACACACACACACACACACACACACACACACACACACACACACCACACACACACACACACACACACACACACAAATTGAGACAAAAGACGTAAATGTATACACGAGGCTAATACGATTACAATATTGGCGTCAACGTGTCGGTTTTGAAAGAGATGTGAAAAAAATTCAAATAAAGAAATTATAATATTACAAACGCCCAGAATGGGCTTCTGGTCCTGTGGGTGGGCTTCTTGCCCCACCGTGAAAACCTCCGTTAAATGGCTTTTTTCATAGACAGGTACGCCAACCATTTCACCACACGGAATGTACCAAAGATAATGAAATAAATAATTCATAGCAAATATACGATATTTACCGAAAGGATTATTTTTCGTATACGATTTCCCCACCCTACCCTACATACCAGGTGTGCATATAGCACTGCTTCCACAGTGTTGTGCATTGCCGAGCTAATTTGCATACAGAAACATGTTATTTCTTTCTAACATGGCGTCCTTGAGCTTTTCCGTTGTTCGTTGGACATGGGCAAGACGCTATGCATTTATTTACTTCATGTTATTGGAGGCAGTTTACGCCTATTTATATATTTTGTTTGACAACACTTCGAATGCAAAATAGTCAAAATAGCATGGACAACCGTGGCTTCAATGCTAACACTTAATATGTGTTGTTTAACACAACTTCTTCTTCGTTGCAGACTACAGCTACGTTTGGTCGACTCAAAGGATTCATTTTGAAATCGCAACTGGAACGATTACTTCTGGGGCAGGTAAATGACTGTGATGTCCCTTGTTTGTTTGCGTGACTGTGTTTACCTGAATAATGTACTGATGGTGACAAAATGGGCGTCGTCATTGTCCAACGGGAGAGGGTCAAGTTCGCGTCAGGGCCGTCTAAGTTAGGCTGCCAGCACGCACCAGGGACGTCTAAGTTAGGATGTCAGCACGCACCAGGGACGTCTAAGTTAGGCTGTCAGCACACACCAGGGACGTCTAAGTTAGGATTTCAGCACGCACCAGGGACGTATAAGTTAGGATTTCAGCACGCACCAGGGACGTCTAAGTTAGGCCGTCAGCACGCACCAGGGACGTCTAAGTTAGGCTGTCAGCACGCACCAGGGACGTCTAAGTTAGGATTTCAGCACGCACAAGGGACGTCTAAGTTAGGATGTCAGCACGCACAAGGGACGTCTAAGTTAGGCTGTCAGCACGCACTATGTAAACCCATTGTGTATAAATCAGTAGTCTGTTTGGACTTCCAGTATGAACATTATTGTAACTTGCTAACACAGTCCATGGTTTGCAGGATGACAACCTTTGTGACGACGAGTTGGATTCTGTCATCGACCTACGAATGCACATGGACCGATCCCCGTATATTGTGCAAGAGGTGAGTCGATGACAATACGGAGTTTAAAGTGCATCATCGGCATTATACGATATATGTTTGTAGATTAACATTTCTTTATTCTTGTTTATCGTTTTCTATAGCATATCCGCAGTAAAGTAAGTGAGACGCAGTGGCTCAGTGGTTGGAGCGTCGGACTCTTGTTCCAGAGATCTGCGGTTAGAAACATATTGTGGCCGTTTCGAAGCTTGGGCTGTAGACACTGCTTGATATAAATTAATAAATATTATTCGCACAGTAATTGCGGAGTGGCTGAATGATTCCCATAAAAGATTTAAAAAATTCGAAACAACATGTATGCCAAGTGTAAAGCGCTATTAGCGTTTCCAGTGACACAGCGCTATATGAGAACTTTACACATAGTACCATTGCGTCCAAATGAAATATAAGCATAAACAAACCCCAAAACACGTTCCTCAAGGATGCTTTCATTATAAAGATGTTATTTTCAGGACGTGTCGTTGCCGAAAATATTTAAACTGTTTCGCGGAATCGGTCTGCGCCACCTGGTAGTCGTGAACGACAGAAACAGGGTTCGTATAATCAGTTTGTAAGTTATACTATCATAACATGGTGGTTAGTTCGAATAATGACCACCATGCTAACGCTTCATCTACTCATCACTTGCATATACATAATTTGAATACGTTGGCTGAATAAAATAAACATTTAATACAATAATGATTATTCGCGCAATGTGATTTAGAAAGAAGTGGTACAGCCGACGTCAACACAGAATAGAAAGCTAAAATCATTCAAATTTCGAAAAGGTGAAACAATATCTTTACGTCGACTCGGGCAAATTACAGACTGTCACCAAATTGTATCCGCTAAGATGTGTTACATTCTGTGTTATTTACGTCCTTGTAACTTACGTCCTTGTAACTTACGTACAGTTTAACAGTCGCGAGTGTCCACTTAGTGAGGTACGGTCGCGAGTGTCCACTTAGTGAGGTACGGTCGCGAGTGCCCAGTTAGTGTGGTACAGTCGTGAGTGTCCACTTAGTGAGGTACGGTCGCAAATGTTCACTTAGTGTGTTACAGTCGTGAGTGTTCAGTTAGTGTGATACAGTCGCGAGTGTCCAGTTAGTGTGGTACAGTCGCGAGTGTCCAGTTAGTGTGATACAGTCGCGAGTGTCCACCTAGTACGGTACGGTCGCGAGTATTCACTTAGTGTGGTAAGGTTGCGAGTGTCCAGTCAGTGTGGTATGGTCGCGAGTGTCCAGTTAGCGTGATACGGTCGCGAGTGTCCACTTAGTTTGGTACGGTTGCAAGTACTGTTGTCAGCTTAACATTGCAGGAACGTTTGTGACAATACTGTTGACATCGACCCGTTTAGCGTTGCTCAGTCGCGAGTATCCAGTTAGTGTGGTATGGTCGCGAGTGTTCACTTAGTGTGGTACTGTCGCATGTGTCTAGTTAGTGTTGTACGGTCGCTAGTGTCCAGTTAGTGTGGTATGGTTGCAAGTATTGTTTTCAGCTTAACTTGGCAGGAATGTTTGTGACAATGCTGTTGACATCAACCCGTTTAGCGTTATTTATGTTGACTATGTTGCGACGTTTCAGGTGGTCGGTATCATAACGCGGATTAATCTGGCAAAGTATCGCGCCGAGAACAAGAAAGGCCAACTCAAGTTGGCGGAATTACAAATCGACGACCGCTGATATCAGCAATCTGCACGGAGCGAGCGGCATCTCCGATGCTCTCGTTAGGCAACGTGGTCGTGTCGACGGGCGATGTGATCGAGCCGACGGGCGATGTGGAGGCGCCGACGGGCGATGTAGTCGTACCAACGGGCGATGTGGTCGCCCGGCGGTGTTGAAGAAAAACGCAGATCGTTGTACGACAATCACTGACCGTCTTACTTTCACCCGCACAAAGTACATAATAATTTTTTTTTTTGGGCATTATGCAAATGAGCACGCAATGCCGTCATGGATTTTTATACAAACAAATTGACTCGCAATTAGGTAGTGTGATAAACACGTTGGTTAACATATTATTAATGTAACTCAGCCCTACGCTGCTTATTTTGTACAAGCGATAGACAAGTACACGTAACAGTACGGTACGGTCCAATGAGTATTAATTAGTATTGTGGGAAAACACCATCTCACAATAGTACAAACATTATATGTACGTTTCGTAAAGTTACTTTCAACGTAGAATTGTTTTCTGCTTGCCATGTCTGGGCGATGTTCGGAGAAGACTTCTACTTTCTGTTTTGTTGATTCTGTTCGTTCGAAGACATGGAATGGTCTCTATAGAAACTGCCACGTTGGCATCATCTCGCTTTGCATAGTTTTCGTTTCTGGAATTAGACTGTACATAATTAAACAAGCTACTACAGTATCCATCTATACTTTCACGTGATCACTCCAAGTGAGCACTTATCGTGTGCACATATTAGAAGATAGTGACATGTATCTATATAGTATTACATTTACTTGCTTCAGTAACCTGACGGCCATACTACATTGTGTGAAACATCACATTGTTCCCTCACGTACCATATTGTTGTGAGCACTAGAATGTTGTAAGCCATTATAGTTCAGCCCCATACATCCGAAACTGTCTGGGATTTGAAGGAACACACATACTGTCAGGCAGTCACAAAATACGTTATAGCATATATTGCACTGGAGAAAAGTCACTGCAAGAGCTTGTGACTCCTTGTCACAAGGTTTGATAGGACAATAATGATTATGGCAATGACAACTCCATGCCTAACTGCCACTTGCACGAATGGTTCGTACCGTACGAAGACAATTATGTGGACGTTTGACCTTGATCAAGTAACTCGGAACAGTCATAAAACATGCATAACAATTGTACGTAACTACGAATTCCTATCGTTCTGAGTCACGTAATCTACGTCAAACGTCCACGAAATATCCACCCCCGCGGAATTTTGAATTGTTTTAATTAACTAATCATCTCCATGGGCACCCGCCCACGCCGATAACATGCTATACACGCGAAACTGACGGATATATGAAGGAACAGACAGACAGACAGACAGACAGACAGACAGTCACAAACTATTATACACAGATTAGAACGTGATCGAACACACGTTGGCATAGATACGCTAAATACCGAGCACGATCAAACAATCGTGAACATTGTATAGATGTCTAATGACGAGTTCCCGGCCATGCGGCAGATGAACATCGCCACCAACAACGCCTTCGTTCGTCATCGTGTTCGCCATCGACGATCGCCAGTCCTCGACTGACAACTGACAACTTCGGACGTACCAACGCTGCCAACAACACTGACATCATCCGCAATGTTAGATCCATCAAACAATACAATCGATGAGTCAATGAAACATGACTAATTATGATTACCCGTAGATAAATGGAATATTGTGCAATTGCAATGTCGACAACATCGACAAACACACCGCCATGTACGTACACACCGCCATGTACGTACACACGGCCATGTACGTACGCACGGCCATGTACGTACACACGGCCATGTACGTATACACCGCCATGTACGTATACACCGCCATGTACGTATACACCGCCATGTACGTACACACCGCCATGTACGTACACACCGCCATGTACGTACACACCGCCATGTACGTACACACCGCCATGTACGTACACACCGCCATGTACGTACACACCGCCATGTACGTACACACCGCCATGTACGTACACACCGCCATGTACGTATACACCGCCATGTACGTACACACCGCCATGTACGTATACACCGCCATGTACGTACGCACGGCCATGTACGTATACACAGCAATGTACGTATACACCGCCATGTACGTACACACCGCCATGTACGTATACACCGCCATGTACGTACACACCGCCATGTACGTACACACCGCCATGTACGTACACACCGCCATGTACGTACACACCGCCATGTACGTATACACCGCCATGTACGTACACACCGCCATGTACGTACACACCGCCATGTACGTACGCACGGCCATGTACGTATACACAGCAATGTACGTATACACCGCCATGTACGTATACACCGCCATGTACGTACACACCGCCATGTACGTACACACCGCCATGTACGTACACACCGCCATGTACGTATACACCGCCATGTACGTATACACCGCCATGTACGTACACACCGCCATGTACGTACACACCGCCATGTACGTACACACCGCCATGTACGTACACACCGCCATGTACGTATACACCGCCATGTACGTACACACCGCCATGTACGTACACACCGCCATGTACGTACACACCGCCATGTACGTACACACCGCCATGTACGTACACACCGCCATGTACGTACACACCGCCATGTACGTACACACCGCCATGTACGTATACTGAGTCCTCGTTGACCAAAGACAGGTTTGTCTTAACCTACTCGTGCACAGCTGCTACACTTTGACTGATTGTGCCCACCTTGCAATGCCACTGCTGTGGCACTGCAAAGTGGGCACGATTGCTGTGGCTGCCTCATTCACGACGACTTGATTACAATGATGGCCAGCTGGCTTTTTGTTGATCGTTTTATCTCAAAAATCGATGATGTTGGAGCTATTGAAAGCTTGGGTATATTTGTCAAGTTTTGTGATTGTGGTTTTGTCAAACAGACAAACCGCCGCTGATATAAATACATACACACTTATGTTTCGTCTTCTTCCTTGATCAATTGAGAGGTCGGGTGACATAACTAAATTTGTTCCGTCATCTCGACGAATCGTCTCCATCCATCTCAATCTTCTGCCATTCTCTCCTACTCTCGGCTGTTCAACTCTGACCTTTCGAGATCTTTCTTCGTCTTCTCTTCATGCGTACATACACGTGCGTACGTGCGTACATATGGCCTCCGCAATAGCATCCCCGGCGAGTGAAATATTCACAGAGAGCATTGCGAAGGGGGTCGTAAGCGTGGACTGGAGAACTGCCAACGTGACCCCCCCCATGGATACAAGAATAAGGGCATGAAATCCCAGCCCAGTAATTATAGGCCAGTGAGTCTCACATATATCCAAAGATATGGAGGCAATCGTCAGATATGCGATTGTAGATCATCTCCGTAATGATGACCTGATTAAGACATCACAAAACGGATTTATGATAGGACGGTCATGTCTGACGAACCTTTTAGTGTATCTAGATAACGTTACTTCTTACATCGACGAAGGGCTGCCAGTGGACTCTATTTATTAAGATTTCAGCAAGGCCTTTGACCGGGATCCACACGGCCGGCTGGCGATGACATTAAATGCGCATGGGATTGGAGGAGACGTGAATAAATGGATATCTGGCAGAGTCTTTATAAATGGAGCAAGCTCGGGATGGTCATCTGTTTAGAGTGGTGTACCCCAATGGTCAGTATTGGGGCCATTTATATTTGTAATATATATCAACAACATAGACGAGAGTGAGTGTGAAAATCTTTTAAAAGGTGTTGATGACACAAAGCTGTTCAGCTGCAGACAAATGCAAATGTGTGCAGTATGGTGACAGAAATAGACAGTACGACTACTACATAGTATCCATTGAAACATCACATGAAGACTAGGCTTGAACATAACAGACATGCTTGAAGTAACAGAGCAGTGTGTTAAAGCGTCCATATAGGAAAATGCTATGCAAAATATGACCAATGGAGCTATGGACAATTATACAAGTCCCGTGTATGACTGCATCAGGACTACAGCATTCAGGCAAGGCGTCCATTCAAACAAAAAGGCAAACACTTATTAGGAAGTGTGCAACGTAGGATGATACCGGGTTTAGTTATACGGACTACGCAAATAGGTTTAAACGTTTAAGAGTTTAAGCGTCATCACCCTTGAGACTACGCGACTGAGAGCCGACCTACTGAAAGTGTTAAAAATATTCAACGGGATAGAACGCATACTTCCTGTTGGCTTCTACGTGACGGAGCATGCACGCTCTGCAAGAAGAGGGCCTCCATTCAGGGTCACCAAAGTGCACTCAAGATTGGACATACGGAAGTACTCCTTCACCCAAAGGATTGTACACAACTGAAATAGACACCCGAAAGCAGTGGTTACGTCTAAGAACGTCATCCAATGCAAAGGACATATTGACAAATACTCGACGCACTGGGCGGAGGATTATACGAGTCAACGCTTAACTTCCTTACTCGTCATGTCCTCGACTACATCAAGTGTGTAGACAACAACGAATGACGTCAAGTAAATGCGTCCTCCAATAATTGTTGTTGAGGTAGACAGTTTAGGCCCTGACACATGCACGCGACGAGTCAAGAGTCAAAGAGTCAAGTGTCAAAGTCAACTTTGTCAAGTGGCTACGTCAACTCAATATTACTATAAAGCTGATATTCGGGTCACTTTTGAACATATTCCCAGTGTGGGTAATTTGTGGCAAGGTTCCATTAGTTTGGAGTTGGACAATGGCGAATGACTCGGCTCTGTTATCAACGGCGTCGTCTGTTCTGGAATATGTGGCTACATCTAACGCAAGCAACACGGGTGACTTTCGTAACGATCTGACGACCAGTCTATGGAGGTGGGTCTGGCCGCTGCTCTGCGTGACGGGACTCGTCGGTAACTCGCTCGTGCTACTCGTGTTGAGGCAGGACGGACTCGTGCGGACCTCGGCCAATGTGTTCTTGACCGCTCTGGCCGTCGCGGACAGTCTTGTTCTGATAGTCGCGTCGGTTGTGGTCTACCCAATTTACGTATGGGGCTTCTGGATCCAAAATACGAGTACATGGGCGTGTCATGCCGTCTTGCCAATACACCATACACTAATAACCGCGTCTATCTGGATCATTGCCGCGTTCACTGCCGAGCGCTGCGTCGCCACCCGCTCCCTGCTACTTAACCTTCGCATGCACACCCCGCGAAAGGCCGCCGTATGCTGCGCGTTGCTTTTGATTCTCGCCTTCGTCAAGAACCTGGACCTCTGCTTCATATTCTCTTATGCCACGAACTCTTCGGGCAACGTGGTTTGCGACATCCCGGTGCGCTCCGTGGATTATATACTCAACTGCCGGCCTCTGATTAACATCGCCCTCAACACCGCCATGCCATCATGTATTGTTCTCGCATGCAACTGGGCGATAGTGAGGCAGCTACTGCGGAACCAAATGCCGACGGCCGTGCGAGAATCCGTGACGCGCACCACACTCATGTGTCTGGGCGTGTCTTTTGCCTTCATCGTCTGTGTCGTTCCCATTGATGTTGTCATCGTCATCGACCGCTACTGGCCAATGACGTCACCGATAATGGATGTTGTGATCGGCTGCCTGATTCTCCTGCGATATGTCAATCACACCATCAACTTCTTCCTCTTCAGTCTGACGAGTGGTCACTTCCGGAGCGAGTTGGTCGCGTTGTTTCGCAGTTGCATCCAGCGCGGGCTCGCGGCGGCGGCTGTGGCTCGCGGGATGTCATCTCGAGTTACCGGCAGGTTCACGTTCCAACGGGGCTTTGAGGAACAATTAGAAATGCGATAAAATGAAGATTGCTGACATTTATGTTGTTAAAGCAGTCTATACGTTATTGCATTTCGTTTATGCTTCGCTGAACGTTATGCCCGACGACTTTCCCGCAGTCTATTGTCGAATACATAACTATGATAAACGGACGTAAATTACTTTATTTTTTTATGCTATTAATGTCCGACATTTTGATATCTTCTTATACACGCCCTTTCATTTGCACGTCAAGTGCCTCCTTAATGTCATTTTAATTGGTATACATGCGCATTTTTAGTAACTACGAATTAGTTTGTCGTCGTACCGAATGTTGCAACACACCAGAAATGTATCAGGTTTAGAGAAATGGCGACTAACCTGTGTCGTGATAGAGTATGAGTAACATAATGATATATTGGCTATCGTATTTTCGCAAAAATATTGAAGTTCATTCACAGGCGTCGGAATTGCGGGTGCTTGACTATATACAAGGAGGTTAAACCTGCCCCGCCCCCCCCCAAAAAAAAACACCTGAATTCTGTGTCATTCTTTTAGCATTAAATTGCAGAACAATATCTGCAAATGTTCAGAACTTACTCCTGTGCGTGTGCGCCTTGGACAAAGGTATCTAGGGAAGGAAGAAAGAGAAAGAAGACGGAAGAAGGGATGATGGATGTGGAGAGGGACGTGGGACCGTGGCATTAACCACAGTGTCATAACATATTCAAATAACAAAGGGAGTTAAATCAGAGGATCTTAGATGCATAGCTTACGTATTTGAACATGTGAGCGTGTATTATATTTATCTACACAAAACGCTTGCGATCGGCACGGATAGACGGACGGACGGATGAATGGGCAACATATTTCACAAATGCATTCATATTTTCAATAGCTACGACCGGTTCGAATTTCTGTCAAACTCATTGTAATTGCCACGATAAAGATTAATTTAGGTGAACCGTCGAACACATTTGGCAGGAACCAACGTAGCAGTAGTGGCGCCACACAGTTGACAGGAACCAACGTAGTAGTAGTGGCGCCACACAATTGGCAGGAACCAACGTAGTAGTAGTGGCGCCACACAGTTGACAGGAACCAACGTAGCAGTAGTGGCGCCACACAGTTGACAGGAACCAACGTAGTAGTAGTGGCACCACACAGTTGACAGGAACCAACGTAGCAGTACTGGCGCCACACAGTTGACAGGAACCAACGTAGCAGTAGTGGCGCCACACAGTTGGCAGGAACCAACGTAGCAGTAGTGGCGCCACACAGTTGACAGGAACCAACGTAGCAGTAGTGGCGCCACACAGTTGACAGGAACCAACGTAGCAGTAGTGGCGCCACACAGTTGGCAGGAACCAACGTAGCAGTAGTGGCACCACACAGTTGACAGGAACCAACGTAGCAGTAGTGGCACCACACAGTTGACAGGAACCAACGTAGTAGTAGAGGCACCACACAGTTGACAGGAACCAACGTAGCAGTAGTGGCGCCACACAGTTGACAGGAACCAACGTAGCAGTAGTGGCGCCACACAGTTGACAGGAACCAACGTAGCAGTAGTGGCGCCACACAGTTGACAGGAACCAACGTAGCAGTAGTGGCGCCACACAGTTGACAGGAACCAACGTAGCAGTAGTGGCGCCACACAGTTGACAGGAACCAACGTAGCAGTAGTGGCACCACACAGTTGACAGGAACCAACGTAGCAGTAGTGGCGCCACACAGTTGAAAGGAACCAACGTAGCAGTAGTGGCACCACACAGTTGACAGGAACCAACGTAGCAGTAGTGGCGCCACACAGTTGAAAGGAACCAACGTAGCAGTAGTGGCACCACACAGTTGACAGGAACCAACGTAGCAGTAGTGGCGCCACACAGTTGACAGGAACCAACGTAGCAGTAGTGGCGCCACACAGTTGACAGGAACCAACGTAGCAGTAGTGGCACCACACAGTTGACAGGAACCAACGTAGCAGTAGTGGCACCACACAGTTGACAGGAACCAACGTAGCAGTAGTGGCGCCACACAGTTGACAGGAACCAACGTAGCAGTAGTGGCGCCACACAGTTGACAGGAACCAACGTAGCAGTAGTGGCGCCACACAGTTGACAGGAACCAACGTAGCAGTAGTGGCGCCACACAGTTGACAGGAACCAACGTAGCAGTAGCGGCGCCACACAGTTGACAGGAACCAACGTAGCAGTAGTGGCGCCACACAGTTGACAGGAACCAACGTAGCAGTAGTGGCGCCACAGAGTTGACAGGAACCAACGTAGCAGTAGTGGCGCCACACAGTTGACAGGAACCAACGTAGCAGTAGTGGCGCCACACAGTTGACAGGAACCAACGTAGCAGTAGTGGCGCCACACAGTTGACAGGAACCAACGTAGCAGTAGTGGCGCCACACAGTTGACAGGAACCAACGTAGCAGTAGTGGCGCCACACAGTTGACAGGAACCAACGTAGCAGTAGTGGCGCCACACAGTTGACAGGAACCAACGTAGCAGTAGTGGCGCCACACAGTTGACAGGAACCAACGTAGCAGTAGTGGCGCCACACAGTTGACAGGAACCAACGTAGCAGTAGTGGCGCCACACAGTTGACAGGAACCAACGTAGCAGTAGTGGCGCCACACAGTTGACAGGAACCAACGTAGCAGTAGTGGCACCACACAGTTGACAGGAACCAACGTAGCAGTAGTGGCACCACACAGTTGACAGGAACGAACGTAGCAGTAGTGGCGCCACACAGTTGACAGGAACCAACGTAGCAGTAGTGGCGCCACACAGTTGACAGGAACCAACGTAGCAGTAGTGGCGCCACACAGTTGACAGGAACCAACGTAGCAGTAGTGGCGCCACACAGTTGACAGGAACCAACGTAGCAGTAGTGGCGCCACACAGTTGACAGGAACCAACGTAGCAGTAGTGGCGCCACACAGTTGACAGGAACCAACGTAGCAGTAGTGGCGCCACACAGTTGACAGGAACCAACGTAGCAGTAGTGGCGCCACACAGTTGACAGGAACCAACGTAGCAGTAGTGGCGCCACACAGTTGACAGGAACCAACGTAGCAGTAGTGGCGCCACACAGTTGACAGGAACCAACGTAGCAGTAGTGGCGCCACACAGTTGACAGGAACCAACGTAGCAGTAGTGGCACCACACAGTTGACAGGAACCAACGTAGCAGTAGTGGCACCACACAGTTGACAGGAACCAACGTAGCAGTAGTGGCACCACACAGTTGACAGGAACCAACGTAGCAGTAGTGGCACCACACAGTTGACAGGAACCAACGTAGCAGTAGTGGCGCCACACAGTTGACAGGTACCAACGTAGCAGTAGTGGCACCACACAGTTGACAGGAACCAACGTAGCAGTAGTGGCACCACACAGTTGACAGGAACCAACGTAGAAGTAGTGGCGCCACACAGTTGACAGGAACCAACGTAGTAGTAGTGGCGCCACACAGTTGACAGGAACCAACGTAGCAGTAGTGGCGCCACACAGTTGACAGGAACCAACGTAGCAGTAGTGGCGCCACACAGTTGGCAGGAACCAACGTAGCAGTAGTGGCGCCACACAGTTGACAGGAACCAACGTAGCAGTAGTGGCGCCACACAGTTGACAGGAACCAACGTAGCAGTAGTGGCACCACACAGTTGACAGGAACCAAAGGTAGCAGTAGTGGCGCCACACAGTTGACAGGAACCAACGTAGCAGTAGTGGCGCCACACAGTTGACAGGAACCAATGTAGCAGTAGTGGCATGACAAATGATGAATGCTATGATATTTTGGGTGGCTCCTACGATAGCGACCAGTTTTGATCTTAGTAGTTTTTTGTTGTATATTGTATTACTTTGTTGATTATTTAGTAATTGTTATTGTATATTGTACATTTCTATATTTGTATGCATAATGTATATATGTATAATTTATATTGCCTTTCAGTGTAATTTATCTACGTTTTTCTGCTGTTGGGACAAGTAAAATTATCCTATGCTTTAAACATGTTCCGTACATGTTCCGTACATGCATATCCATTAATATAGATTATCCGAAATGATATCTTGCGTCACTGGGAGAATACTAATCCAATGACAGCCTGTTAGAGAACAATCGCGTACCGTTTAAATCGCAAATACGAGTCCGAATTAATGTGTCTACACATTATCGTAACAGCTGCAACACACCGTCCATTCAACCATTCATTCACAGTATATTCAACCATTCATTCACCGTCCATTCAACCATTCATTCACAGTACATTCAACCATTCATTCACCGTCCATTCAACCATTCATTCACCATACATTCAACCATTCATTCACCGTACATTCAACCATTCATTCACCGTCCATTCAACCATTCATTCACCGTCCATTCAACCATTCATTCACCATACATTCAACCATTCATTCACCGTACATTCAACCATTCATTCACCGTCCATTCAACCATTCACTCACCGTCCATTCAACCATTCATTCACAGTACATTCAACCATTCATTCACCGTCCATTCAACCATTCATTCACCATACATTCAACCATTCATTCACCGTACATTCAACCATTCATTCACCGTCCATTCAACCATTCATTCACCGTCCATTCAACCATTCATTCACAGTACATTCAACCATTCATTCACCGTCCATTCAACCATTCATTCACCATACATTCAACCATTCATTCACCGTACATTCAACCATTCATTCACCGTCCATTCAACCATTCATTCACCTTCCATTCAACCATTCATTCACAGTACATTCAACCATTCATTCACCGTCCATTCAACCATTCATTCACCATACATTCAACCATTCATTCACCGTACATTCAACCATTCATTCACCGTCAATTCAACCATTCACTCACCGTCCATTCAACCATTCATTCACAGTACATTCAACCATTCATTCACCGTCCATTCAACCATTCATTCACCATACATTCAACCATTCATTCACCGTACATTCAACCATTCATTCACCGTCCATTCAACCATTCATTCACCGTCCATTCAACCATTCATTCACAGTACATTCAACCATTCATTCACCGTCCATTCAACCATTCATTCACCATACATTCAACCATTCATTCACCGTACATTCAACCATTCATTCACCGTCCATTCAACCATTCATTCACCGTCCATTCAACCATTCATTCACCGTACATTCAACCATTCATGCACCGTACATACAACCATTCATGCACCGTACATTCAACCATTCATTCAACGTAATTAAAATATTTATTCACTGTATATACAACCATTCATTCACCGTAATTCAACCATTCATTCACCGTACATTCAACCATTCATTCACCGTACATTCAACCATTCATTCACCGTACATTCAACCATTCATTCACCGTACATTGAACCATTCATGCATCGTATATACAACCATTCATGCACCGTACATTCAACCATTCATTCAACGTAATTAAAATATTTATTCACCGTAGTTCAGCCATTCATTCACCGTACATTCAACTATTCATTCACCGTAATTCAACCATTCATTCACCGTACATTCAACCATCCATTCACCGTACATTCAACCATTCATTCACCGTACATTCAACCATCCATTCACCGTACATTCAACCTTTCATTCACCGTACATTCAACCATCCATTCACCGTACATTCAACCATTCATTCACCATACATTCAACCATTCAATCACCTTCCATTCAACCATTCATTCACCGTACATTCAACCATTCATTCACCGTAGTTCAACCATTCATTCACAGTACATTCAACCATTCAATCTCCGTACATTCAACCATTCATGCACCGTGTATTCAACCATTCATTCACCGTACATTCAACCATTCATTCACCGTACATTCAACCATCCTTTCACCGTACATTCAACCATTCATTCACCGTACATTCAACCATTCATGCACCGTACCTTCAACCATTCATTCACCGTAGTTCAACCATTCATTCACCGTACATTCAACCATTCATTCACCATACATTCAACCATTCAATCACCGTCCATTCAACCATTCATTCACCGTACATTCAACCATTCATTCACCGTAGTTCAACCATTCATTCACAGTGCATTCAACCATTCAATCTCCGTACATTCAACCATTCATGCACCGTGTATTCAACCATTCATTCACCGTACATTCAACCATTCATTCACCGTACATTCAACCATCCTTTCACCGTACATTCAACCATTCATTCATAGTACATTCAACCATTCATGCACCGTACCTTCAACCATTCATTCACCGTAGTTCAACCATTCATTCACCGTCCATTCAACCATTCATGCACCGTACATACAACCATTCATTCACCGTACATACAACCATTCATTCACAATACATTCAACCATTCATGCACCGTGTATTCAACCATTCATTCACCGTCCATTCAACCATTCATGCACCGTACATACAACCATTCATTCACCGTACATTCAACCATTCATGCACCGTGTATTCAACCATTCATTCACCGTACATTCAACCATTCATTCACCGTCCATTCAACCATTCATTCACCGTCCATTCAACCATTCATGCACCGTACATACAACCATTCATTCACCGTACATACAACCATTCATTCACAGTACATTCAACCATTCGTTCAACGTCCATTCAACCATTCATTCACCGTCCATTCAACCATTCATTCACCGTACATTCAACCATTCATTCACCGTAGTTCAACCATTCATTCACAGTACATTCAACCATTCATGCACAGTACATACAACCATTCATGCACCGTACATTCGACCATTCATTCACCGTAGTTCAACCATTCAATCACCGTATATTCATCCATTTATTCACAGTACATTCAACCATTCATGCACCGTACATTCCACCATTCATTCACCGTCCTTTCAACCATTCATTCACCGTACATTCAACCATTTATTCACCGTCCATTCAACCATTCATTCACCGTCCATTCAACCATTCATTCACCGTACATTCAACCATTCATGCACCGTACATACAACCATTCATTCAACGTAATTCAAATATTCATTCACCGTATATACAACCATTCATTCACCGTCCATTCAACAAATTCATTCACCGTCCATTCAACCATTCATTCACCGTACATACAACCATTCATGCACCGTACATTCAACCATTCATTCAACGTAATTCAAATATTCATTCACCGTACATTCAAACACTCATTCCCCGTACACAACTAATTGACATAAACCCCGCAATGGTAACTCACGATCGATCACGCCCTGGCCCAGATACGTGATTGTTTACTGCGCACGACAAACAATCGCGGGACAATGTGTTGCTATCGACAGTACGTAGACTCTGCAGGGACATGCAAACGTTATTTTGAAGAAACACGAACAAAAATATAAATCGCATATGTAATGCAAGATAGTGCTAAACTTGTGCTGCCAGTCGCGCGTTTGTGCGACTGTGTCAGCGCATATTACACAACATTTGTTGCCACGGTTCCATTTACGGATCGGTTCAACAACGGTTCCGCCAGCCATGTCAACACGCGAATCTAATGTTGTTTAGTTACAGACCAGCATACATTGAACGACTGATCGGTTTTAATTCTAATAAACACAAGACTCCGACCGACACAAACCGCGTACTGTATGTCAAATCGAGGCACGCCAGAAATTGTCCGTTTTATCTGTTTTTTTTAAGAAATCCTGTCCATGTTAATTTAAACATATATTGTGGATTCGAAGACGAATGACATTTAGATCGTGTTGATCTCGCGCCATCGGCAGGGCAGCACACAATAAAGGCGGCCAACAAAGGTGTCCGCCCACAGATGTACGATAACTTGTGTAATAGCGCTATCGAATCACAGAGAAGACCGGTTTTTCCTCCTTCCTTTTTGCTGAATAGAGATCAGTTACGTTCACACAGAGACATTCACTCTACGCCAACGGACTGATTCACTGGCCTGAACAACAGACACAGCTCCAACAGACGCCTGCGAATACTTCCAAACCTGAACGCAGTCAGACCTGTTGTGGCATGATGAAGTTGACATACGCCGTGCTGCCGATACTAGTAAGCCAGCTTGGTCTGTGTTTCGGCGCCATCTGTGTTGTCCCCGACGGACACACCGACCCCGAAGTCATCAGCCCGACGAAGCATCAGCCGTCGGGAGGGTAAGTAGTAAGGGTAGCAGTGCCATATCTGTTCGCCCCTGTATCTATGGGTTCTGGTTCGAAGTGACAGGATCTAAATGGCACATTTCACACGCTCGGTGGGTCGGTCAGGTGAGAGGGCAACAATGACGCACTCATTGTTTGTCAAGTTAAATAATCGTTGAATATGGCAGGCATGCATATACAATGTTACCATTTTTATTCATAGCAAAAATATCGGCTTTATGTGGTACTATGGCAAGGCTGACTTCTTGCAAAAGTCTCACAGTCACAACGTGCACACATTGTAAAGTCTCACAGTCACAACGTGCACACATTGTAAAGTCTCACAGTCACAACGTGCACACATTGTAAAGTATCACAGTCACAACGTGCACACATTGTAAAGTCTCACAGTCACAACGTGCACACATTGTAAAGTCTCACAGTCACAACGTGCACACATTGTAAAGTGCAGCAACATCGAATACAACTAAATATTTATTACTTCAAGAACACTAACTCTCACGTCAACCGCAGTCCCGTCCATATCGCTTCCACCTCGTGATCTAGCAGTTTACATGTTTACTCTGGTGAATGCTGCTGCCGAAACTCCAACCAGTGACATAGCTTGTTTGTTTGTTTGTTTGTTTGTTTGTTTGTTTGTTTGTTTGTTTATCCCTCTTTTGTCAGATCTAATTCAGCATGTTTATGTCATGTGGTGTGACGCGTGACAAAGAAACATGTTGGTTTTACAAAGGCAGAAAAGGGAGTTAATTCCAAGTTGATTACATTTCGCAATTTGTCTTTCTAAAAACATAAGAAACGATGGGAATACGGATTTCGCAGTCTATGGTACTTCGCAATCTGCCGATGCACAAAACAAAGAAAACGAAAGACCGTTGTATTTCGCAATATGTGGTATTTCGCAATCTACCGCTGCGCAAGACAAAAGAAGCGAAAGGCCGTCCCATGTAGTCAGTGTGGACCACTGATCTATCCGGTCTAGCATCAAGTCAAGCCGTCGGAATTTTGTACAAGTAATCGTCCAACTTCAAAAATCGTACACATCAAAAATATTCCTACTCAGAGTACCATAAAGTTATCACTAATGTCTGCACAAGGATAAGGTAATAGACCAGTTTCTCAAGATACCCTTTGTGACGTTATTTACACAAGAACGTCACTGAACAGAACACATCTACGTCTGCAATCTTCGTAAAGCCTTTATACAGTAGAAATACCCACACTTGCAGGATATCTTGCTGGGTAGCAACTATTCGTAAGATCATTCGGACAGTCTGCGTCAGACTTGCCGCGTATAATGACTACGTGTGAACGAATAACTAATGTCCGTGCGTGCCGGACACAAAGAGATTAGGCTAAGCCTATGTTATCACGTCGTGTATAGAATATGACAGTGCATAATAAAGATACTAATCGCTTCCGTGGTGAAGTGTCACCGGTGGTACACTCGCACTAGGTCCCTGGTGGTACACTCGCACTAGGTCCCTGATGGTACATTCGCACTAGGTCCCTGGTGGTACACTCGCACTAGGTCCCTGGTGGTACACTCGCACTAGGTCCCCGGTGGTATACTCCCACTAGGTCCCCGGTGGTACACTCGCACTAGGTCCCTGGTGGTACATTCGCACTAGGTCCCCGGAGGTACACTCGCACTAGGTCCCCGGTGGTACACTCACACTATGTCCACGGTGGTATACTCCCACTAGGTCCCCGGTGGTACACTCGCACTAGGTCCCTGGTGGTACACTCGCACTAGGTCCCTGGTGGTACACTCGCACTAGGTCCCCGGTGGTACACTCGCACTAGGTCCCCGGTGGTACACTCACACTAGGTCCACGGTGGTATACTCCCACTAGGTCCCCGGTGGTACACTCGCACTAGGTCCCTGGTGGTACACTCGCACTAGGTCCCCGGTGGTATACCCGCACTAGGTCCCTGGTGGTACACTCGCACTAGGTCCACGGTGGTACACTCGCACTAGGTCCCTGGTGGTGCACTCGCACTACGTCCCCGGTGGTACACTCGCACTAGGTCCCTGGTGGTACACTCGCACTAGGTCCCTGGTGGTACACTCGCACTAGGTCCCTGGTGGTACATTCGCACTAGGTCCCCGGTGGTACACTCGCACTAGGTCCCTGGTAGTATACCCGCACTAGGTCCCTGGTGGTACACTCGCACTAGGTCCCTGGTAGTACACTCGCACTAGGTCCCCGGTGGTACACTCGCACTAGGTCCCTGGTAGAACACTCGCACTAGGTCCCCGGTGGTACACTCGCACTAGGTCCCTGGTGGTACACTCACACTAGGTCCACGGTGGTATACTCCCACTAGGTCCCCGGTGGTATACCCGCACTAAGTTCCTTGTGGTACACTCGCACTAGGACCCTGGTGGTACACTAGCACTATGTCCCTGGTGGTACACTACCACTAGGTCCCTGGTGGTACACTCGAACTAGGTCCTTGGTGGTACACTCGCAATAGGTCCCCGTTGGTACATTAATTGGCACTAGGAGGTCCTTGGTGGTACACTCGCGCTAGGTCCCTGCAAGTAGCCCCACCATCCACAAAATCAATCATAATGTTCAGAATAAGTACTAATCAAATCTGAATATTTATATGATCACATATCTAGAACCGTTAGTAATTTATTTAATACGGCACTGCAAGGGGATTAAAATGTAGCACCGAAGATTTCCATCTAGCTATAATTTGAATCTTGCACATCTTACAAACATGTTAGGCTCTAATACTTGCAGTACCTACAAGAAATTAATCTAAAGTTCAAGGTCGTACATTGAGTGTGAAAGACAAGCTGACAGTTGAGGCGCGAACTATATTCTTGACGTGAGTGTTTGTTGGGGACGACCAACAGTCGTGCCGCTGGTTGTGTGCAGCATGTGTCAATGTCTAGCCGTGTGTGGCAATAAGGAAGTTGTGACCAGAGCAGCTATTTCGAGCACAATGAGCCAGTTAACCTGCTGTAGTTTGGCACGCGTGAGTCACAGCGTAGTTTAGTTGTAGCCATTGTGCCACGGCGATATCTCGAGGTCACGTCAGACGGTTTGGCAGCGCATTCAGCCTAAGCCCTAGCCAAGCAAGCCAGTTTGGAAAAATCCCAATTGATTTTCAATACAGAATTTACAGATACACTACTTTCTAAATAATTAACTGTGTGTGCAATGCATCTATATATGAATACACTAATATTGGGGGCAGTCTGGCACTATGTCTTCCCAGGTGCCTACGTCCACTCGACTCTTTCTATGTTCCTTCGCCTCCTGCACCAGTGGCCTCTGAACTACCAATTGGCTATGATAAAAATCACTCATGTAGCTACTCATGACGCGCATTCGTCACTATCCTGGGGACTCTTGGTGTGGGTAATGGAGGACGGATCGTAAATGTGGTTTGTGTCAATAAAAGCTACAGAGTGGTTCAACACTCAATGCGCCCACTGTGTCTGGCTTTGTCCGACAGGTAGAAAACACAAAAATAAAATGTTTTGCAGAAATCCAAAGAAACGTCATAATGGCAGCCTAATTGAAAATGAAATGTGATTTCACCTATTTTGCTACATGGACGTGTGTAAGCTAGTTCCCATTATTAGCTATTGGATCATTTATTAGCTACTGGATCACGACCATGACTTTCGACACCGGTTGAGCCAAACTGAACACACAATAATATTCAAGCATAACATGTCTGTAAGGCGATATGCAGCGTCCACAGAATGACATTTACTATTGACTGCCACCATGTATAGCTGCTTCATGGGGCAGTGTCGGGGGAACCGTGGTACAGTTGGTACACTCGCACTAGGTCCCTGGTGGTACACTCGCACTAGGTCCCTGGTGGTACACTCGCACTAGTTCCCTGATGGTGCACTCGCACTAGGTCCCTGGTGGTACATTCGCACTAGGTCCCTGGTTGTACACTCGCACTAGGTCCCTGGTTGTACACTCGCACTAGCTCCCTGGTGGTACACTCGCACTAGGTCCCTGGTGGTACACTCGCGCTAGTTCCCTGGTGGTACACTCGCACTAGGTCCCTGGTGGTACACTCGCACTAGGTCCCTGGTGGTACACTCGCACTAGCTCCCTGGTGGTACACTCGCACTAGGTCCCTGGTTGTACACTCGCACTAGGTCCCTGGTTGTACACTCGCACTAGCTCCCTGGTGGTACACTCGCACTAGGTCCCTGGTTGTACATTGGCACTAGGAGGTCCCTGGTGGTACACTCGCACTACGTCCCTGGTGGTACACTCGCACTAGGTCCCTGCAAGTAGCCCCACCATCCACAAAATCAATCATAATGTTCAGAATAAGTACTAATCAAATCTGAATATTTATATGATCACATATCTAGAACCGTTAGTAACTTATTTAATCCGGCACTGCAAGGGGATTAAAATGTAGCACCGAAGATTTCCATCTAGCTATAATTTGAATCTTGCACATCTTACTAACATGTTAGGCTCTAATACTTGCAGTACCTACAAGAAATTAATCTAAAGTTCAAGGTCGTACATTGAGTGTGAAAGACAAGCTAACAGTTGAGGCGCGAACTATATTCTTGACGTGAGTGTTTTGTTGGGGACGACCAACAGTCGTGCCGCTGGTTGAGTGCAGCATGTGTCAATGTCTAGCCGTGTGTGGCAATAAGGAAGTTGTGACCAGAGCAGCTATTTCGAGCACAATGAGCCAGTTAATCTGCTGTGAGTCACAGCGTAGTTTCATTATAGCCATTGTGCCCTGGCTATATCTCGAGGTCACGCCAGACGGTCTGGCAACGCAGGAAAGGTCGTAGTGTCACAGGCAGGAGACAAATGTGCCTATTTAGGCCGCGCGCCTCCAGTCTGCGCGGGTGGCGGCTGTGAAGCGGCGGTAGCCCCTTTGTAAACTAGCAGCAATTCCGGCTTCATTGCAACTTGTATTACATCATAATGACGGATCTAGTTAAGTTGCTGCAAGTCTGGCTTTTTGATATGCAATCGCGAAATACAGTCGGAACTTGTGACATTCTCATAACCAGAAATATGGTGACATCAAGATAAAGCACTGTATTTTAAAAACCTGTTTGCACCAACTTTCTTACAACCTTCATAATAGCTCGAATTTTAACGTCGTCTTTTTATGGAATATGACTGCATTGTTGGTCATGAAAAGGCTACAGTTTCCCTATTGTCCGCTGCTTCCTGAATACAATAGAGAGTCCGAGATTGAACCATTGTGTTACTGCGACCCCCCATCCCGTCCCGTCTTACGAGTGTGGCTCTGTTACCAAAGCGCACACTGTTCGTTACCGCCTGCTCACAACAATGCGGCAGTGCGGACAAAGTGAAGTGTAAAGTGCTTTGCGCAGAGCTATATAAGAACGTACATTTAAATTTAACTTTCTGCGGTGCTTCCAATAATGGATCTTTAATAAATTAATTAATCGCTTCAATGCCGCGACAGCCACCATCTCATTGTACCCGGAGCTATCTAGGGGTGTAGCAGCAAGCTAGCTGCACTCACCCCGGTGAAATGAGGGTTACTAGTGACAACATCTACAGTAATTTTTTTAACCGTCACCCGGGATCAGTCGCCGAGCCACATGCAGAATGTTCGTCACCGACTGGTCCAGTTGACACGAATTAATTATTAACGTCATTTATTCATTTGTGAATAGGCGCTTTGGTCGAATTCAACCTTAATATGCATGAGTCGATTAGAAGACCAAAGAGTGCACCAACTTTCCCTACCACGGAAAGATAAATCAAATGTAGGTCAATTCCGCGATTGACAATACCAAGTGCGCAGCAGTGTGTGTGAAAGCGTGTGGCAAAACTACGCCTCATAAAAACCACCAGTGTGGGGTCAGACTAGAGTATGTGGGGTCAGACTAGAGTATGTGGGGTCAGACTAGAGTATGTGGGGTTAGACTAGAGTATTGTATCTCGGAGAAACATTATATCCGCTCCAATCGGAAACCGGAAACGCTTGGGCAGCCATTAATATGATTATTTATACCAAAACGTTTTTGTTTAGTTTTGGAGTAATTTTATTATGGCTACTGGTTTCAATGAACAACTATGAATATTGAACTACTAGCTTGGTTAGTTTCGCGACCACGAGCACATTGTAACCATGCATACATTTCATTGGTCGGCAACAGTAGAACCTGTCACATGTCCCCGTAAATGAGATACTTGCCAAAAGCCGCGCCATCTAGCGGATTAAGACAAATTACTGACCTGCGTATTATTTGTAGACAAATCTGTTGTTAAGTGTCAGGAATGAGAATTTTAGTGGGTGTGACTATGACTTGAGTTACAGAGTGTAAATGTTGGGGCGTTAGCCCCAGCGGGGTAATCGCGCGCTATTCTTATAGGAAGTTCCATTCTTATATAACAGGGAATACATATAATCTTGTATAACAGGGAACACATATAATATTATATAACAGGGAATACATATAATCTTATATAACAGGGAATACATATAATCTTATATAACAGGGAATACATATAATCTTGTATAACAGGGAACACATATAATATTATATAACAGGGAATACATATAATCTTATATAACAGGGAATACATATAATCTTATATAACAGGGAACACATATAATATTATATAACAGGGAATACATATAATCTTATATAACAGGGAATACATATAATCTTGTATAACAGGGAATACATATAATCTTATATAACAGGGAATACATATAATCTTGTATAACAGGGAATACATATAATCTTATATAACAGGGAATACATATAATCTTATATAACAGGGAATACATATAATCTTATATAACAGGGAATACATATAATCTTGTATAACAGGGAATACATATAATCTTATATAACAGGGAATACATATAATCTTGTATAACAGGGAATACATATAATCTTATATAACAGGGAATACATATAATCTTGTATAACAGGGAATACATATAATCTTATATAACAGGGAATACATATAATCTTATATAACAGGGAATACATATAATCTTATATAACAGGGAATACATATAATCTTATATAACAGGGAATACATATAATCTTGTATAACAGGGAATACATATAATCTTATATAACAGGGAATACATATAATCTTGTATAACAGGGAATACATATAATCTTATATAACAGGGAATACATATAATCTTGTATAACAGGGAATACATATAATCTTATATAACAGGGAATACATATAATCTTATATAACAGGGAATACATATAACAGGGAATACATATAACAGGGAAACCATATAAAAACAATGGAGGAGGAACTTCAACAAAGGCAAACATAAAGATATGAGAACATATCTAGCAAATATAGTTTGGAATAACTTGCTGAAGAACAAGACGGCAACAGAATGCTGGACTTTTCTAAAAGATGAGATTGAGGGCATTACTGAGATATTTGTTCCATTAAGAAAACAATGGAAAAATCCAGGAAGAAGAACCTGTTAAAAGATGCTATTATAAAAATTGCTCACAAAGAGATGCTGTGGGGGTATATGAACACACTGGAAATGTAGAAGACTACACAAACTACAAAGCTACAAACGAAATCAGAAAATCCAATAGATCCTTTGAAAAAAAATTGGCAAGTAATATAAAAAATTACAGCAAGAGTTTGTATGCTGATGTAAGGAGTAAACAGAAAGTTCGAGATATGGTCGGACCACTGGAACACAACAGTAGAAACATAATTTCAGACGGGTTTCAAATGGCAGTGGTCCTGAACTTCATCTCAGTTTTTACCACAGAAGATATCAGCTCACTTCCAGTTCAAGTGACTCAATTTTAGGGAGGGCAGTTATTTGTAACTCCTGAAATGATAGCAAAGAAAATTAAGAAAATGAAATATAATAAATCACCTAGAGTTGATGGGATACCAGCAAAACTGCTTAAGGAAATTGTAGAGCAAATTAATATATATATATATATATATATATATATATATATATATATATATATATATATATATATATATATATATATATATATACATATATATATATATATATATATATATATATATATATATATATATATATATATATATATATATATGGGGTAAGAGGGAAGTATATGGGATGGATGCTATGGGGTATATATATATATATATATATATATAATATATATATATATATATATTATATATATATATATATAATATTATATATATATATATATATATATATATACATATATATATATATATATATATATAATATATATATATATATATATATATATATATATATATATATATATATATATATATATATATATAAATGATTTGGAATATGACATATCTAGCAAAGTACTGAAGTTTGTCGATGACCCAAAAGTATTCAGAAAGGTTACAAATGATACAGATAAACAAAGTTTACAGGATGATCTAGATAAATTAGTTAAATGGTCAGAAAAATGGCAAATGTTATTAAATTTTGGGAAGTGTAAATGCATACACATAGGACATGGAAACATGGACGAAGAATATAAAATGGGGGATGCTGTACTAGGTAGAACCACACAAGAAAAGGACTTAGTAGTAACATTTAGTGGTGTTATGAAAGTTTCAGAGCAATGTGGCTGCTTCAAAAGGAAATCAAATTATAGGGCTAATTTAATTAGGGGAACTATCACGTATAAGGAGAAACAGCTAATTGTACCCCTGTACAAAGCAATAGTTAGACAACATTTGGAATATTGTATACAAGCATGGAGGCCGTATCGTAAGAAGGACATAGACAAGCTAGAAAGAATACAACAAAGAGCAACCAAAATGATTCCAGAATTGAGAGACCTTAGTTACGAAAGCTGCTTATTAGAAAGTGGTTTTACAACACTATAGACCAGGAAACCAAATAGAAGTGTTTAAAATAGTGAACGGTTATGAGGAAATTGATAGGAATATGTTCTTCAAACTTAAAGAAGGCAGTAGAACCAGAGGACACAAAGCAGCATTAGTTAAGGAACAATGTAGGTTTGACACGAGAAAGTACTCACAGAGGGTGATAAATGAATGGAACAAACTGTCAAATTATTTTATTAATGCTAGTAGCGTGAATATGTTTAAAAATAGAATTGACATATATCTAATAAGGGCGAGTTATACATAGATGATAAAATTATTGGACTCTCGATAAACCAATGGCTTCCTTATCCACTTGCCACCTGGAACTTGTTGTTGGGATGGCAATCTTGTTAACTCTTGTTGATTAACCCATACTGGGTAGATACATAATCCTGCTGATTGGCCGGGTGTGCTGTCAACTAAGACATTGGGCAAAAGGGGAGCATATGGGATGGATGATATGGGGTAAGAGGGAAGAATATGGGATGGGTGCTATGGTGTATGAGGGAAGCACATGGGATTTATTGTTACGGGGTAAGAGGGAAGCATATGGGATGAATGTCCTGGGGTAAGAGGGAAGCATATGGGATTAATGCTACAGGGTAAGAGGGTATCATATGGCATTGATGCCAAACAGTGTGAGGGAAGCATATGAGATGGATGATATGGGTAAAATGGAAACGTAAGGGATGCATGCTATAGGATACGAGGGAAGCAAAATGGATTGATGCCATAGGGTAAAAGGGAAGCGTAAGGGATGGATGCTATTTGGTATGAGGGAAGCACATGGGACTGATGCCAAACAGCTTGAGGAAAGCTGATGGGATGGATGCTTTGGGGTAAGAGGGAAACATGTGAGATGGATGCCATAGCGTAAGAGGGAAGCATATGAGATGGGTGATATGGGGTAAGAGGGAAGTATATGGGATGGATGTTATGGGGTAAGAGGGAAGCATATGAGATGGGTGATATGGGGGAAGAGGGAAGCATATGAGATGGGTTATATGGGGTAAGAGGGAAGCATGTGAGATGGGTGATATGGGGTAAGAGGGAAGCATATGAGATGGATGCTATAGGGTAAGAGGGAAGCATATGAGATGGGTGATATGGGGTAAGAGGGAAGTATATGGGATGGATGCTATGGGGTAAGAGGGAAGCATATGAGATGGGTGATATGGGGTAAGAGGGAAGTATATGGGATGGATGCTATGGGGTAAGAGGGAAGCATATGAGATGGGTGATATGGGGTAAGAGGGAAGTATATGGGATGGATGCTATGGGGTAAGAGGGAAGCATATGAGATGGGTGATATGGGGTAAGAGGGAAGCATGTGAGATGGGTGATATGGGGTAAGAGGGAAGCATATGAGATGGATGCTATAGGGTAAGAGGGAAGCATATGAGATGGGTGATATGGGGTAAGAGGGAAGTATATGGGATGGATGCTATGGGGTAAGAGGGAAGTATATGAGATGGGTGATATGGGGTAAGAGGGAAGTATATGGGATGGATGCTATGGGGTAAGAGGGAAGCATATGAGATGGGTGATATGGGGTAAGAGGGAAGTATATGGGATGGATACTATGGGGTAAGAGGGAAGCATATGAGATGGGTGATATGGGGTAAGAGGGAAGCATGTGAGATGGATGCTATGGGGTAAGAGGGAAGTATATGGGATGGATGCTATGGGGTAAGAGGGAAGCATATGGGATGGGTGATATGGGGTAAGAGGGAAGCATATGAGATGGGTGATATGGGGTAAGAGGGAAGCATATGAGATGGGTGATATGGGGGAAGAGGGAAGCATATGAGATGGGTGATATGGGGTAAGAGGGAAGCATATGAGATGGGTGATATGGGGTAAGAGGGAAGCATGTGAGATGGATGCTATGGGGTAAGAGGGAAGCATATGAGATGGGTGATATGGGGGAAGAGGGAAGCATATGAGATGGGTGATATGGGGTAAGAGGGAAGCATATGAGATGGGTGATATGGGGTAAGAGGGAAGCATATGGGATGGATGCTATGGGGTAAGAGGGAAGCATATGGGATGGGTGATATGGGGTAAGAGGGAAGCATATGAGATGGATGCTATGGGGTAAGAGGGAAGTATATGGGATGGATGCTATGGGGTAAGAGGGAAGCATATGAGATGGGTGATATGGGGTAAGAGGGAAGTATATGGGATGGGTGATATGGGGTAAGAGGGAAGCATATGAGATGGGTGATATGGGGTAAGAGGGAAGTATATGAGATGGGTGATATGGGGTAAGAGGGAAGTATATGGGATGGATGCTATAGGGTAAGAGGGAAGCATATGAGATGGGTGATATGGAGTAAGAGGGAAGCATATGAGATGGGTGATATGGGGTAAGAGGGAAATATATGAGATGGGTGATATGGGGTAAGAGGGAAGTATATGGGATGGATGCTATGTGGTTAGAGAGAAACATATCGGATGGATGCCATTGGAGTAGACGTGCGTTGTGGTCACAGTTCATATCAATACGTCTATGGGTCCTCCGTGTGGGAGTTTATATGAGTTGAAATATGGTGCAATTTGTTTGTTTCAAAGTGTCCTCCGCGAAGGGGCGACAGGAGTTATCGTTGTTGTCATGGGTCTATATTAAATGATTTCTTTCTACGGAACATCGTTAGTTCTTTCTTACTGGATAATTTTCTTTTGTTGTAAAATAAATGTTGTACTATTGTGGATTATGATTGTATGGCTATACCGGTAGTATGGGTATAAGTTATTCCCATATTGGTGAATAAACTATACTAGAAAACCGTAACTATGACTTGCATATGATAACTTGGCTGTTCAGTATATATACACTCCGAAACTAAACTGTTGGAGAACACGGTTCACCTGGCGTTCTTGCATTTTAAGACAGCATTACACATTGATATTATATGAGGCACAACAATTCACTACTTAATGTCTCAGTAGATTTCATAGAATGTAAACAACGTCTACATAACGCAGCGTTGTATCGGGTTTGGATAACAGCCGATGTATTTGTCGGCTAAAACATCCAATATACTATCATATTATACTTGCATCAGTTTTAGGTCTACGTTTTTGTAAATGTTTTAAGACAATGTAAATCAAGTTGCTGACTTGTCTACGAATGCCCTGACAAACAAAATTTACGAATGCTCTGACAGATAGACTTGTCTATGAATGCCTTGACAAAAAAATCATTGTTTTTTTTTGGGAGCCGACGTATCTATCGAGTGTATAGATATGTGTGCGCACCTATCAGAAACATAATTATATACGTTGCTTTGACGTTTTCTGAAGCTTATCTGATATGTTCTTTCGCCATTTATAACACGAATGCCTTATTTTAAATAGTCGCATATATGGTATAGCAAAATAGGGACGAAAACATTATGTGATGTTTACATTAATGGGTAGTTTCGACATCGTAAACAAATACAGTTTCTTGTGATCCAACGTGGACAGTAGGCCCAATATATCTTCTAACAAATCCCATGTGCTTCCCTCATACACCATAGCATCCATCCCATATTCACCATTTCATTTTGCAGACGTATTTGCACAGTGGCTGATTTCTATGAAGTCATCGTGAGGAGATGTGAGACTCGGTACTGCTGCGGTGTCGGGTGTAGCTGTCGGGACGATATCTACGAAGGAAGCGGCGAATGTTCAGGGTATGTAGAGTCGCCACCTACAGTGTTGAATGTGAACCAAACGATATTGTGCCAACTCGCCAGGATAGTTTCACCCGTAATTGAGTCGCCATTGTGTCAACATTTAATTTACATTTTTATGTACAGAGATCAACTTGATAGCAGGCGTAGTCTAAAGCTATATTGTAACATGTTATGTTTATCGTTGATATTGTTCTTTAAAATTAATGACTGTTCGGTTAAATGGCAAGTAACAGCGACCGCTAGTCAAATGTAAAATAATAAAATAACAGCATATTCAGTAGTACCCTTGACTTATCTCGTTTTAAACGTTTTCTGCAAATTATTGTTCCAATAAAATTCTCTCTAAAGCACGACTGGTGCAATATTGAAAATACTATCTACATTTATCCGATGAAAAGTCAAACGAACAAGACATATTCACAAATGTATTATTAACAACAACGTTCTAAACCTTGCAACGCTAAATTCAAATTTTCTGCTTTCAGAAATTTCACAGAACTGTCGTGCTATGTTGAACACAAAGATATGTACTGGGAAAGGAAGGAATGCTGCGAAGGCTACGAAGAAAATGCAAACTCCATATGTGTCGGTAAGTAATAGCTTCGATGTTACAAGGTAAGCGCTCTGATTGGTCTATGCATCGCCTACCCAGAAGCCTTTGCGGAGTCCGGAGTTAATATGCAGTGATCTGAGAGATAGACGGGACATTTCATGGCCAAACATAACCTCCGCTACTTCAATGGTAAACAAGTCTACATGTCAACTCTCGACAAGTAATTCTGCATGTAGAACATGCGTGGTTTTTGTACTAATATGTCCAATGTAGTCAATGTACCAATACATAAAAATTACTCAAACTGGTTGATAATTTGTTTAGGTCAAATGTCGACGAATCTATGAGTATCATAATGTAAAGCAAGGCAAAATTAGCATCATTCGTCATATTTGCCTGTTGTGCTTACATACGCAGTAAAATGTATGTACAATTATAAACTTCAATATAATTGTTACATGTCATGCTACATAACCATACTTTTCAAGTTTGAGTATGTATTAGATGCCAATTTTTTTTCTAAACTTTAAAGTAGCGTGTTTTCTGCTACCCGAGGCCCATAACGTACATACGTTGACATGTTATTCAGTTACAAATTCAGTTACACATTTTAATTGTTAGTATGTACTTAATTTGTCTCCACCACAATTTCTTCCAACCTTTCTATTTATAATATTATATTATCAGACAACTGTTTTGAGATATTTGAGACAGACTAGCATCCATGCGTTCTATCACACACTTTGTGTTCACGTGAGAACTAATATTATTTAGATGTTGAAATTACAAATCATTGTAACAATGTTTCACTTGGTGTATCCAGTTTTTTATTTTTGGTCATTTCCATCGCCCATAAAAACACACGTTTTGTTAATCTTTACCTATCCATATTCACCAGCCTACATCAAAGCCTTGTAATTGATAATCATTGTTGGTGACCCAATTTCACCCTGTACTGCTGCTGAGGCGTGTATTTACCGACACCTAGAAAAAATCGACCAGCCCTGTTGGGTCCACTATTTATAACAGAATATTATGTTGTGCCCCATACAGCAGAGCCATGGTTAATAATAGAAAGAGCCAGACTATGTTGTGCCCCATATAGCAGAACCATGGCTAATAATAGAAAGAACCAGACCATGGTACAGTTTCGTAAAACAGCTAAAAGGCATTCCTCCGCAATATGTTGTCTTAGCCATTAATAAACCCAAAACTATATTCGCTGTAGTAACAACACTTTTTACGATAATTTTATAAACAATATGTTCAGTTAAATAAAACCTATATATTTATAATATTTTACAGTGCACAGACTTTGATCCCCTAATACAAAATCGTGAGGTGATTTGGGTATTAAAAATGTACAATTTGGGTTTGTCTTTGTTAAAAAATATCCCAGTCACTACACCGCATCCAAATAACATTTAGCAATGTCTGCAGTTCGTCTGCTGATTCGGCCAACAATACAATATCATATGCACAAGCAAACATTGTGACAAATTTGTCATCAATCTTAACACCTTTTATCTGTGCACTTCAGTTCAGTTGATAAATCGTTTGTAAACATATTGAACACGATAAGAGACAATGAACATCCCTGCTTAAGCAGTCAACGTTGAACCAGAGTCAGACTTTAAATTGTTGACCTTAACACAGCATTTGTAGTCTACGTATAATTAGTTCATAGCCTCGAGCATTTTTCCTTGTATATTAAAATTAACCATTGTTGCCAATAGGATATTTATTGATACAATCGTATGCTTTTTAAAATATATAAAGCAGGCAACGTTTGCTGCCGGCATTTATTTATAGTGTTGATTATGTTTGTTAATAGTTGGTGGGGGGGTCGAGGCAACTGCGACCTGGTCCATTTTGTTCATCACACAAAATGTTGTTGTCTTCGACCCACGATATAAGACGGTCATTTCAAACAGAGCAGTACTTTTTTTTATAAACAAGAGAACTAAGCGTAATTCCCTTATCGTTCAGTGGCACTCGTGGCTCAGACCTACAACACTTGGGCATCGGGTCACGATGCCGTGACGCCACGCTTCAGGAATCATACTGTTATCAAAACATTGATTAAACAGTTCGTAAATACAGTCTACACCGTTGGCATTGAGTAGGGTCTCGATTGGGATGTCACCATTACCCAACGTTTTGTTCTTCTTGGCCTTCTTTGTGCATAGCCCCCCAAAAACATGACTTTTGTTTCGCTTTAAATCGAACAATATAATATATTGTTCGATTGTTCGACTGGTGCAATATTGTAAATACTATATATAATATATTGTTCGTCACATCGGCGTATATTATATGCCGATGTGAAGATTACGTGCTGTAAATGTGCAGCAACGCATCATTTTTATTATTCACTTGTGAAATGTTTTCAAACGTCTATATCACTTAGTCATGTAATTCTGTGTCTCTCAGAGGCGGATGTCGACGAGTGTCGGACGTCGACTCACGGCTGCAGCCAGATGTGCGTGAACACGGTCAATAGCTACAGATGCGAGTGTGACCCGGGATACCAACTACACACTGACGGACGCACCTGCAACGGTAAACCACTCACTCCAAGTGTTTACGTAGGTTAGGTGGACATTGAAACAATTCGGTGTATTCACCGATTTGGTTTCCCACCTTTTAACACAGGTATAGTTTGCGCCAGCGGTCTCCAAAATGTTACCATTTGGGTAATAATAGTAAGCATTCAGTGAAACAGTCGATCACAATTACGTTGCGTTTTTACGGATAAGTCTCTATAATAAATAAAAAAAACAAGCTTATCTTTTGACTATACCATATTAAGCCAGTCTCTATGCAGGGTCACCGCTGTCAAAGATCTCGGAGTCACATTGAATGGTAATTTGAATTTTAAAGATCATATTAGTCGTAATATCTCTAAAGCTTTTAAGATTGTTATTTAGCGCGTTTGCAAAACATTTACCGATGTAAAAACTTCTGTAGTCAGAAGCCAGTTGGAGTACTGTAGTGTTATTTGGAATCCGTGGCAACGTACTTTTATCGACAAAATCGAACAAGTTAAACAAAATCATAAGTATCTGTTACATAAGTATCTGTTATCCAAAATGCAATACTCCACTGACAATTATCCTGCGTTTTGCCTGCATTTTAGATTACCATTATTATTATTATCATTATTATTATTATCTGGTAGGGAATATCCAATAATGTTGTCCTGTCTACGAAACTACACTCCTTTTAGAATTTCCAAAAGCAAAATCAACATTAGGAAATACTCAGTTTTAAATAGATATATGACTACTTTCAACACATTGTACTTAACTGAACCAACGTGTGATATATTTACAGGAGGCAATACCTTCATATATGTAATTCAAAAACATTTCTTTGTATAATACTAATGTTTAGCCTGTTATGCTAGTAATGTCGGTATTGTGTGTTTTTATACCCTTATTATATTTTTATTATTTATACGCATTGTTCTTATGTTTGGTTATAAATCATGTTACTTAGTCTTCGGAACTGTTGGAACTGAATAAAATACAATACAATACAATAGTGTACGACTGATGTTCTAAGGCGACTTTTCATTTGTGTGAGCATCTGAATTGGAGAACAATGTAAATAGTAGACGGTATCCCTGGACCACACATATCAACTGGAAATTGACATATCGACGAGAACAGTATTGTGATATGACAAATATTTGAATGAACATTTTTAAATGCGTGTATACCTGTGCAATTTACAAAAATACGTTCACCGATGCAGCACCAACAAAATGCAAAGGAGCGGGCGATATTCAGCGTGAAACTGGACAGTTTCCTCAAGACAGGCAGTGGAACTACCAACATGATCATACGCTATTGAAATAACATCAAGAAAAACAACCGTGTTGTATTTCTGGCGGGTTTTAGGGGTATTTAGACATTTATTTTATGCCCATTACTTATAAAAAAAAAACATAGGAAGTAATGTTATCATTGTGCTTCAAATATCATATAATAGTGACACCGATACTTCCTCAGATATTCGTGTTATCGACAATAAAAAGGACTTTGCAAACAAAACCGCATGGTGGCAGCATACAACAATCGGGTCCCAGCACTGTCGAGCGCTTTACTAGTTTGGTTTTGTTAACAATGTATGTCGCCACAAAATATGTATGTAGGACTATTCCGCAACTAAGACAAGAACTTTGATAGGGGTGGGGTGTGTTATTGCATCAGTCAAAAAGAGAGACATTTGAATATTGCCGGAGACGAATGAACGCCCATTGGCAAAGATTCGAGATTGTCAAGCTCGCAAGGCACACTTAATGCACGACTAATATAGACCTTACGTCATAATAAATTTAAAAAGTAATAGAAGCCGGAATGTGGGTGGTGCCATCGGAGTATTGCAAAGTCTCCCATTTCACATACAGAGTTACAGGCAATATTCGTCTTTTGACAGAAGCGGTGTCGGACACCAAGCTCATTATGTAGATAATGCGACTTTTTTCAGACGCCAACGAGTGTGCGACCAACAACGGCGGGTGTACACAGAGATGCGTGAACTCTGAAGGAAGTTATCGGTGTGAATGTAACAACGGCTATCAACTGGACAGTGGCGATCTACACACATGTGTTGGTCAGTTTCTGTAATATTCAACTCTGACTTGAGTAACATATATATATATATATATATATATATATATATATATATATATATATATATATATATATATATATATATATATATATATATATATAAATATATATTGCTCATTTCCTAGCGATACTCGTCCTAATGATACTCACTTATATGTTTCCATCGTTCTGTTGCTATTAGCGAGGCTACGATCTCGCCACCGACAGACAAACGTGTAGCGATAAGATGAGGGTTGGCGTGTTCCATGTGCAGTCTGGATGCAATTCATTATTTCACAATATTGCTCTCAGAGACATCATAAAACGTCACGAAACGTCAACGTGTGCCAATATGTCTCCTCGTTTCTCTCACTCAGTGCCACTTAACTTAACTCACTTAACTTAACTCAATGCATTGGCTCCATGTTCAATATCGCATTATTTTCAAGATCTGCACAAAGGCTGTCAAGACATGACGAGACTAAGGTAACATTGACTGTGAAAACGAGTAATTTACGTATTGTGAACGAATGCGACCAAAATAAAGGCCTAACAAGGCAGGACGTTCCATTTGTTCCTGCAGGACGTGGTTTCATTTGTTCCGTCCGGACGTGGTTTCATTTGTTCCAGTTGGACGTGGTTTCATTTGTTCCAGTTGGACGTGGTTTCATTTGTTCCAGTTGAACGTGGTTTCATTTGTTCCAGTTGAACGTGGTTTCATATGTTCCAGTTGGACGTGGTTTCATTTGTTCCAGTTGGACGTGGTTTCATTTGTTCCAGTTGGACGTGGTGTCATTTATTCCAGTTGGACGTGGTTTCATTTGTTCCAGTTGGACGTGGTTTCATTTGTTCCAGTTGCACGTGGTTTCATTTGTTCCAGTTGGACGTGGTTTCATTTGTTCCAGTTGGACGTGGTGTCATTTATTCCAGTTGGACGTGGTTTCATTTGTTCCAGTTGGACGTGGTGTCATTTATTCCAGTTGGACGTGGTTTCATTTGTTCCAGTTGGACGTGGTTTCACTTGTTCCAGTTGGACGTGGTTTCATTTGTTCCAGTTGGACGTGGTTTCACTTGTTCCAGTTGGCGTGGTTTCGTTTGTTCCAGTTGGACGTGATTTCATTTGTTCCAGTTGGACGTGGTTTCATTTGTTCCAGTTGGGCGTGATTTCATTTGTATCTGCCGTATTGGTCTGAACTGGCCAACGACAGAATATCATTTATGAACCACTGAATTTACTCTCAATAACAATAACTGATATTCGTGTGTGACTTCATACAAACATAACAGCTATTTTAAGTGAAGTAAACCAATATACCATAGATGGAAGGAACAATATAACTAGGAGGAAATTAAGGCAGACGAAAACACCAGTGGGAGGTCCGTTTTAATTAATCGAATTTACCTTCACAAAACATATAACAAACTGTCTACTTCTTTAAAATGAGACATCTTCCAGACGACTTTTTTCTTCTTTTTAACATCTTGATGATTTTGGCAGGTATAGTAATAGACGCTTCTGAGCAATGCATTAAAAATGCTAGGTTGAATTGGAAATTTTTTCCAGACATTGGTTTTAATGTACTAAATGACCTACTGTGCACATTGTCCATAGATTAGTGCATGCTTCGTAATAGACGGTCTTCTTTGGGTGAGAATATCTTCCAGATGTTGACGTACAATGCACTACACGACCTTCTTCTTGGACGTGCAACATCTTTCACACCGTCTATCGTTGCGTTTCTTTCAGACAACAACGAGTGTGTATCTAACAATGGCGGTTGCACTCAGAGATGTGTCAACTCTGAAGGGAGCTACAGATGTGAATGTAACACCGGCTATCAGCTGAACAGCGGAGATCTACAGACTTGTGTCGGTAAGTATACATAATAACAAAAGTTTGGATATATATATACACTAACAGGTTCCGCAAGTATACCGGATTTTTTTTAAACGAAAGAACACCCATTTCTAAAAAAAAATCATGACGTCAACGAGTGTACGAACAACAATGGCGGATGTACGAAGCGATGCGTCAACTCAGTTACCGCTCTAATACATTATGTTACAGCTGCGGTGATTGCTTTGCATTTAGTACTATTGTGTGCTTGTCATGTACATATGAATGAAATATGTTTGCATAACAACTCAGATCGCAGAATAAATACAAGTTTGCGAGATATCCTCCAATAAAAAACTGTACTTGGCTGTCAGAAATGCACACTAGTAAGACATGAAGGAACAAGTTGCGTTATACTTTTGCGTATAATAACTGGAAATACACAAACTTACAAAAGGCAGTTTGCTATGATAAAATTAATAATAATGGCAAAAAACACCAGCTTTCCCGGAGGAAGGATCACAAGTATGTAGGTTTCCTGTGTGCACACCGTTGTTTTGTAATATATGTTTGTCCTACAGATGTGAAATAATGCCGCCAGAAGAACGGTGGATGCAGCCATCTATGTCTCTAGACAGCTATGTCAGGTGTTCTACACATATTATTACTGTATGTTTTGTATGTGCATGTACACATATGATATTTCAGATGTCAACGAGTGTGCGTCAAATAATGGCGGCTGTACTCACACATGCGTCAACTCCGAAGGCAGCTACCTGTGTGAATGTAACCAAGGTTACCAACTGGACAGTACAAACCAAAGTGCTTGTGTTGGTGAGTAGATCCAACAGAATCGTGACACCAAAATGTCGACGTGACTTCGGTTATTGTTCTAAGACACAATCAACAATTGTGATCAACAAACGGAAAGTAAATGTGCTAATTGTTTCAAATATGACACATCCACTTATAGTAGACGAGCTGCTGCACAGAAGTAGGAGACGTGATTAATCGAATCCACACGCAATTTTTTTATTCAAGTATATCTGACATGGCCGAAAGCTTCTACGAAATTAATACGAACAATTCATTAAAATACTTTTAGTTTTCTCACAAAACATATTTCACTTTCATGAATAAACTGGTAATTTATTATTCATGAAACCAATCAGTAAATATAGATTAATGTGTATCATACTAAAGAGTGTAATTTGATTAGTTACTGTAATCCACAAGATATGAAGGCAGGTGAAAGACGTCAAAGCATAACGAAACTAAGGTACCATTAACGGTGGAAACGATTAATATAATAGTATGTATTGTGAACGAATGAGACCAAAATAATGGCTGACGGAGTCACTTCTGTCAGAAGAAGGCAGGACGTTTCATTTGTTCCTGCTGGAAGTCGTTTTATTTGTTCCTATCGGACGTGGTTTCATTTGTTTCTTCCGGACGTGGTTTCATTTGTTCCTGCCTAACGGTGTTTCATTTGTTCCTACAAGACGTGGTTTCATTTGTTCCTTCCGGACGTGGTTTCATTTGTTCGTACCGGACGTGGTTTTATTTGTTCCTTCCAGACGTGGTTTCATTTGTTCCTTCCGGACGTGGTTTCATTTGTTCCTTCCAGACGTGGTTTCATTTGTTCCTCCGGACGTGGTTTCATTTGTTCCTTCCGGATGTGGTTTCATTTGTTCCTTCCGGACGTGGTTTCATTTGTTCCTACCGGACGTGGTTTCATTTGTTTCTTCCGGACGTGGTTTCATTTGTTCCTTCCGGACGTGGTTTCATTTGTTGCTTCCGGACGTAGTTTCATTTGTTCCTGCCGGACGTTGTTTCATTTGTTCCTACCGGACGTGGTTTCATTTGTTCCTTCCGGACGTGGTTTCATTTGTTCCTTCCGGACGTGGTTTTATTTGTTACTTCCGGACGTGGTTTCATTTGTTCCTTCCGGACGTGGTTTTATTTGTTCCTTCCGGACGTGGCTTCATTTGTTCCTACCGGACGTGGTTTCATTTGTTCCTTCCGGACGTGGTTTCATTTGTTCCTTCCGGACGTAGTTTCATTTGTTTCTTCCGGACGTGGTTTCATTTGTTCCTTCCGGACGTGGTTTCATTTGTTCCATCCGGACGTGGTTTTATTTGTTCCTTCCGGACGTGGCTTCATTTGTTCCTACCGGACGTGGTTTCATTTGTTCCTTCCGGACGTGGTTTCATTTGTTCCTTCCGGACGTGATTTCATTTGTTCCTTCCGGACGTGGTTTCATTTGTTCCTTCCGAACGTAGTTTCATTTGTTCCTACCGGACGTGGTTTCATTTGTTCCTTCTGGATGTGGTTTCATTTGTTCCTTCCGGACGTGGTTTCATTTGTTCCTGTCGGATGTGGTTTCATTTGTTCCTTCCGGACATGGTTTCATTTGTTCCTTCTAGACGTGGTTTCATTGGTCCTTCCGGACGTGGTTTCATTTGTTCCTTCCGGACGTGGTTTCATTTGTTCCTACCGGACGTCGTTTCAATTGTTTCTGTCGGACGTGGTTTCATTTGTTTCTTCCGGACGGAGTTTCAACTGGCTAACGACAGAATATTCTTCATGAACCACTGAATTGAAACTAAATAACAATAACTGAGACTCGTGTATGACTTCTCACAAACATAACAGTTATTTTAAGTGAAGTAAACCAATATACCATAGATGGAAGGAACAATATAACTAGGAGGAAATTTAGGCAGACGAAAACACCAGTGTGCGGTCCGTTCTAATTAATCGAATTTACCTTATCAAAACATGTAACAAACTGTCTACATTTTTAATTGAGACAACTTCCAGACGACCGTTTGTTCTTTTTGACATCTTGATGATATTGACAGGTATAGTAATAGACGATCTGCTTCTGAACAATGCATTTACAATATGCTACGTTGAATTGGACACTTTTATCCAGACATTGGTTTTAATGTACTAAATGATCTACTGTGCACATTGTCCATAGATTAGTGCATGCTTGGTAATAGACGGTCTTCTTTGTGTGGGAATATCTTCCAGATGTTGACGTACAATGCACTACACGACCTTCTTCTTGGACGTGCAACATCTTTCACACCGTCTACCGTTGCGTTTCTTTCAGACATCAACGAGTGTGTATCTAACAATGGCGGTTGCACTCAGAGATGTGTCAACTCTGAAGGGAGCTACAGATGTGAATGTAACACCGGCTATCAGCTGAACAGCGGAGATCTGCAGACTTGTGTCGGTAAGTATACGTAGAAACAAAAGTTGGGATTTATATATATATATATATATATATATATATATATATATATATATATATATATATATATATATATATATATATATATATATATATATATATATATATATATATACATACATATATACACTAACAGGTTCTGCAAGTATACCGGATTTTTTGTTAAAACGAAAGTACACCCATTTCAAAAAAATTCTCACGAGATATGACATAAGTCATACCAACAAGGCGCTTCTTTCAGACGTCAACGAGTGTACGAACAACAATGGCGGATGTACGAAGCGATGCGTCAACTCAGTTACCGCTCTAATACATTATGTTACAGCTGCGTTGATTGCTTTGCATTTAGTACTATGGTGTGCTTGGCATGTACATTTGAATAAATTATGCTTGCATAACAACTCAGATCGCAGAATAAATACAAGTTTGCAAGATATCCTCCAATCAAAAACTGTACTTGGCTGTCAGAAATGCAAACTAGTAAGACATGAAGGAACAAGTTGCGTTATACTTTTGCGTATAATAACTGGAAATACACAACGTTACAAAAGGCAGTTTGCTATGATAAAACTAATAATAACGGTAAAAAACACCAGCTTTCCCGGAGGAAGGATCACAAGTATGTAGGTTTCCTGTGTGCACACCGTTGTTTTGTAATATATGTTTGTCCTACAGATGTGAAATAATGCCGCCAGAAGAACGGTGGATGCAGCCATCTATGTCTCGAGACAGCTATGCCAGGTGTTCTACACATATTATTACTGTATGTTTTGTATGTGCATGTACACATATGATATTTCAGATGTCAACGAGTGTGCGTCAAACAATGGCGGCTGTACTCACACATGCGTCAACTCCGAAGGCAGCTACCTGTGCGAATGTAACCAAGGTTACCAACTGGACAGTACAAACCAAAGTGCTTGTGTTGGTGAGTAGATCCAACAGAATCGTGACAACAAAACGTCGACGTGACTTCGGTTATTGTTCTAAGACACAATCAACAATTGTGATCAATAAACGGAAAGTAAATGTGCTAATTATTTGAAATATGACACACCCACTTATAGTAGACGAGCTGCTGCACAGAAGTAGGAGACGTGATTAATCGAATCCACACGCAGTTTTTTTATTCAAGTATATCTGACATGGCCGAAAGCTTCTACGAAATTAATACGAACAATTCATTAAAATATATTTAGTTTTCTCACAAAACATATTTCACTTTCATGAATGAACTAGTAATTTATTATTCATGAAACCAATCAGTAAATATAGAATGAATGTGTATCATTCTAAAGAGTGTAATTTGATTAATTACTGTAATCCACAAGATATGAAGGCAGGTGAAAGATGTCAAAGCATAACGAAACTAAGGTAACATTAACGGTGGAAACGACTAAAATAATAGTATGTATTGTGAACGAATGCGACCAAAATAATGGCTGACGGAGTCACTTCTGTCAGAAGAAGGCAGGACGTTTCATTTGTTCCTGCTGGAAGTCGTTTTATTTGTTCCTACCGGACGTGGTTTCATTTGTTCCAACAGGACGTGGTTTCATTTGTTCCTACCGGACGTGGTTTCATTTGTTCCTTCCGGACGTGGTTTCATTTGTTCCAACAGGACGTGGTTTCATTTGTTCCTACCGGACGTGGTTTCATTTGTTCCTCCCGGACGTGGTTTCATTTGTTCCCTCCGGACGTGATTTCATTTGTTCCTTCCGGACGTGGTTTCATTTGTTCCTTCCGAACGTGGTTTCATTTGTTCCTACCGGATGTGGTTTCATTTGTTCCTTCCGGATGTGGTTTCATTTGTTCCTTCCGGACGTGGTTTTATTTTTTCCTTCTAGACGTGGTTTCATTTGTTCCTTCCGGACGTGGTTTCATTTGTTCCTTCCGGACGTGGTTTCATTTGTTCCTTCCGGACGTGGTTTCATTTGTTCCTGTCGGACGTGGTTTCATTTGTTTCTTCCGGACGGAGTTTCAACTGGCTAACGACAGAATATTTGTCATGAACCACTGAATTGAAACTAAATAACAATAACTGAGACTCGTGTATGACTTCTCACAAACATAACAGTTATTTTAAGTGAAGTAAACCAATATACCATAGATGGAAGTAACAATATAACTAGGAGGAAATTAAGGCAGACGAAAACTCCAGTGGGCGGTCCGTTCTAATTAATCGAATTTACCTTAGCAAAACATGTAACAAACTGTCTACTTTTTTTATTGAGACTTCTTCCAGACGACCGTTTGTTCTTTTTGACATCTTTTAACATGATATTGACAGGTATAGTAATAGACGATCTGCTTCTGAACAATGCATTTACAATATGCTACGTTGAATTGGACACTTTTATCCAGACATTGGTTTTAATGTACTAAATGATCTACTGTGCACATTATCCACAGATTAGTGCATGCTTCGTAATAGACGGTCTTCTTTGTTTGGGAATATCTTCCAGATGTTGGCGTACAATGCACTACACGACCTTCTTCTTGGAGGTGCAACATCTTTCACACCGTCTACCGTTGCGTTTCTTTCAGACATCAACGAGTGTGTATCTAACAATGGCGGTTGCACTCAGAGTTGTATCAACTCTGAAGGGAGCTACAGATGTGAATGTAACACCGGCTATCAGCTGAACAGCGGAGATCTACAGACTTGTGTCGGTAAGTATACGTAGTAACAAAAGTTGGGATTTATATATATATATATATATATATATATATATATATACACACAATAACAGGTTCTGCAAGTATACCGGATTTTTTTTTTAAACGAAAGTATACCCATTTCTAAAAAAATATCACGAGATATGACATAAGTCTTACCAACAAGGCGTTTCTTTCAGACTTCAACGAGTGTACGAACAACAATGGCAGATGTACGATGCGATGTGTCAACTCTGTCGGAAGTTACCGCTCTAATACATTATGTTACAGCTGCGTTGATTGCTTTGCATTTAGTACTATTGTGTGCTTGGCATGTACATATGAATGAAATATGTTTGCATAACAACTCAGATCGCAGACAAAATACAAGTTTGCGAGATATCCTCCAATAAAAAACTGTACTTGGCTGTCAGAAATGCACACTAGTAAGACATGAAGGAACAAGTTGCGTTATACTTTTGCGTATAATAACTGGAAATACACAACGTTACAAAACGTAGTTTGCTATGATAAAATTAATAATAACGGTAAAAACACCAGCTTTCCCGGAGGAAGTATTACAAATATGTAGGTTTCCTGTGTGCACACCGTTGTTTTGTAATATATGTTTGTCCTACATATGTTAAATAATGCCGCCAGAAGAACGGTGGATGCAGCCATCTATGTCTCGAGACAGCTATGTCAGGTGTTCTACACATATTATTCCTGTATGTTTTGTATGTGCATGTACACATATGATATTTCAGATGTCAACGAGTGTGCGTCAAACAATGGCGGCTGTACTCACACATGCGTCAACTCCGAAGGCAGCTACCTGTGTGAATGTAACCAAGGTTACCAACTGGACAGTACAAACCAAAGTGCTTGTGTTGGTGAGTAGTTCCAACAGAATCGTGACACCAAAATGTCGACGTGACTTCGGTTATTGTTCTAACACACAATCAGCAATTGTGATCAACAAACGGAAAGTAAACGTGCTAATTGTCTGAAATATGACACATCCACTTATAGTAGACGAGCTGCTGCACAGAAGTAGGAGACGTAATTAATGGAATCCATACGCAATTTTTTTATTCAAGTATATCTGACATGGCCGAAAGCTTCTACGAAATTAATACGAACAATTCATTAAAATACTTTTAGTTTTCTCACAAAACATATTTCACTTTCATGAATAAACTGGTAATTTATTATTCATGAAACCAATCAGTAAATATAGAACGAATGTGTATCATTCTAAAGAGTGTAATTTGATTAGTTACTGTAATCCACCAGATATGAAGGCAGGTGAAAGATGTCAAAGCATAACGAAACTAAGGTAACATTAACGGTGGAAACGACTAATATAATAGTATGTATTGTGAACGAATGTGACCAAAATAATGGCTGACAAAGTCACTTCTGTCAGAAGAAGGTAGGACGTTTCATTTGTTCCTGCTGGAAGTCGATTTATTTGTTCCTACCGGACGTGGTTTCATTTGTTCCTTCCGGACGTGGTTTCATTTGTTCCTGCCTAACGGTGTTTCATTTGTTCCTACCGGACGTGGTTTCAGTTGATCCTTCCGGACGTGGTTTCATGTGTTCCTTCCTGACGTGGTTTCATTTGTTCCTTCCGGACGTGGTTTCATTTGTTCCTTCCGGACGTGGTTTCATTTGTTCCTTCCGGACGTGGTTTCATTTGTTCCTGCTGGACGTGGTTTCATTTGTTCCTTCTGGACAGAATTTCAACTGGCTAACGACAGAATATTATTCATGAACCACTGAATTGACTCTAAATAACAATAACTGAGACTCGTGTATGACTTCTCACAAACATAACAGATATTTTAAGTGAAGTAAACCAATATACCATAGATGGAAGGAACAATATAACTAGGAGGAAATTAAGGCAGACGAAAACACCAGTGGGCGGTCCGTTCTAATTAATCGAATTTACCTTAGCAAAACATGTAACAAACTCTCAACTTTTTTATTGAGACATCTTCCAGACGACCGTTTGTTCTTTTTGACATATTTTAACATGATATTGACAGGTACAGTAATAAACGATTTGCTTCTGAATATTGCATTTACAATATGCTACGTTGAATTGAACACTTTTTTCCAGACATTGGTTTTAATGTACTAAATGGTCTACTATGCACATTGTCCATATATTAGTGCATGCTTAGTAATAGACGGTCTTCATTGGGTTTGAATATCTTCCAGATGTTGGCGTACAATGCACTACACGACCTTCTTCTTGGACGTGCAACATCTTTCACCCATATCTACCGTTGCGTTTCTTTCAGACATCAACGAGTGTGTATCTAACAATGGCGGTTGCACTCAGAGATGTGTCAACTCTGAAGGGAGCTACAGATGTGAATGTAACACCGGCTATCAGCTGAACAGCGGAGATCCACATACTTGTGTCGGTAAGTATACGTAATAAAAAAAGTTGCGATTTATATATACACTAACAGGTTCTGCAAGTATACCGGATTTTTTTTTTAAACGAAATTACACCCAGTTCTTTAAAAAAAATCATGAGATATGACATAAGTCATACCAACAAGGCGTTTCTTTCAGACGTCAACGAATGTACGAGTAACAATGGCGAATGTACGAAGCGATGCGTCAACTCTGTCGGAAGTTGCGTTGATTGCTTTGCATTTAGTACTATTGTGTGCTTGGCATGTACATATAAATGAAATATGTTTGCATAACAACTCAGATCGCAAAATAAATACAAGTTTGCGAGATACCCTCCAATCAAAAACTGTACTTGGCTGTCAGAAATGCAAACTAGTAAGACATGAAGGAACAAGTTGCGTTATACTTTTGCGTATAATAACTGGAAATACACAACGTTACAAAAGGCAGTTTGCTATCATAAAATTAATATTAATGGTAAAAAACAGCCGCTTTCCCGGAGGAAGGATCACAAGTATGTAGGTTTCCTCTGTGCACACCGTTGTTTTGTAATATATGTTTGTCCTACAGATGTGAAATAATGCGGCCAGAAGAACGGTGGATGCAGCCATCTATGTCTCATAGACATATATATAGAACGAATGTGTATCATTCTAAAGAGTGCAATTAGATTAATTAGTGTAATCCAACAAATATGGAGGCAGGTGAAAGCTGTCAAACGACATAATAAATAACGAATAATGAAACTAAGGTAACATTAACGGTGAAACGACTAATATAAAAGTATGTATTGTGAACGAATGCGACCAAAATAATGGCTGACGGAGTCACTTCTGTCAGAAGAAGGCAGGTCGTTTCATTTGTTCCTGCCGGAAGTGGTTTCATTTGTTCCTACCGGACGTGGTTTCATTTTTTCTTGATGGACGTGGCTTCATTTGTTTCTGCCGGACGTGGCCAACGACAGCAGATCATGAAATAATGAGTCGACTTTCTGTTACTTGTGATCATCATATATGAATAGACACAAACAAACCAATTATTTTAAGAGCAGTATACCCAGACACAACGGAAGGAACAACGTAACGCAGAGCAAACTTGTGTTTCCTATTTCAAAATAAAGGCTATTTTAAGTGAAGTAAACCAATATACCATAGATGGAAGGAACAATATAACTAGGAGGAAATTAAGGCAGACGAAAACACCAGTGGGAGGTCCATTTTGATTAATCGAATTTACCTTGACATCATATGTAAAAATATGTCTATATGTCTTCTTTGAATGGATCATCTTCCAATGTAACAGGCTACCCTTTCTTCTTCTTTGAACGGGAACACCTTATAGATATTAATGAATAATGCATTTACGATATTCTATTTTGAATTGGAACATCTTCCAGACATTGATATTGAATGTGCGAGATTGTTTACTTTTTTATATGAACATCTTCTCGACATTGGTACATGCATTGTAATAAACGATCTTCTTTGGACGGTAATTTCTTCCAGATGTGTGTATAATGCATTATACGATCTTTTTCTTTCAAGCATTTGTAATTCCTGTTTACTCTTGTGTTTCTTTCAGACACCAACGAATGTGCATCGAACAATGGCGGTTGCTCCCAAAGATGTGTCAACTCTAATGGAAGCTACAGATGTGAATGTACTAACGGCTATCAACTGGACAGCGGAGATTTGCATTCTTGTGTCGGTGAGTACACGTTGCGAAGTAACAACATTCTTGTGTCGGTGAGTACACGTTGCGAAGTAACAACATTCTTGTGTCGGTGAGTACACGTTGCGAAGTAACAACATTCTTGTGTCGGTGAGTACACGTTGCGAAGTAACAACATTCTTGTGTCGGTGAGTACACGTTGCGAAGTAACAACATTCTTTTGTCGGTGAGTACACGTTGCGAAGTAACAACATTCTTGTGTCGGTGAGTACACGTTGCGAAGTAACAACATTCTTGTGTCGGTGAGTACACGTTGCGAAGTAACAACAACAGTTGGATTTTAATATACTGAAACTTCTGGAATTATCTCGTAATTACTGGGGGCAAAAGGTACTAAAGGGCTCTTAATTGACACGTTTTCATTGTCACACACGCACGCACGCATGCATGCACGCATACACACTCATACTTATTCACTAAACAAACACCCTGATCACACGCACGGCCGTGGTTGTCTTTATGCTCTACAAGCACGTCGACATGCGTTGTTTCCTAACAAGCTAATACTGAGCTGTTCCCTGTCTGAATGCAGGCGACACGGGACACTGTGTCACCAACTGTAGCGGCCTGCCAGCAGGCAACTACCAGTCGTGTAGTGGCTGTCACGTCTACGCGTCATGTGACGCGGTTGGGAACCTCTTCGACAACCGTCCGTGCCCTGGCGGTCTCGTGTGGGACGACAACAGGAAGCGATGCGGTTGGACATCAGACACCTGGTAGGTGGCGCTATTGTTGTTAATGTGGCGGATTTGGTTATTGCATCTAATGGACGTAAACACCTTCAGCGGGAAGGTGTGTGGTATTGACCCGTTTGTTTGGCAGTGGCGTGGAGCAGTATGAGCCAGGTTTGGTTATTGCATATAATGGGCGTAAACACCTTAGGCGGGATGATGTGTAGTATTGACCCGTTTGTTTGGCAGTGGCGTGGAGCAGCATGAGCCAGGTTTGGTTATTGCATCTAATGGGCTTAAACACCTTAGGCGGGATGATGTGTAGTTTTGACCCGTTTGTTTGGCAGTGGTGTGGAGCAGCATGAGCCAGGTTTGGTTATTGCATATAATGGGCGTAAACACCTTAGGCGGGATGATGTGTAGTATTGACCCGTTTGGTTGGCAGTGGCGTGGAGCAGTATGAGCCAGGTTTGGTTATTGCATCTAATGGGCGTAAACACCTTAGGCGGGATGATGTGTAGTATTGACCCGTTTGTTTGGCAGTGGCGTGGAGCAGTATGAGCCAGGTTTGGTTATTGCATCTAATGGGCGTAAACACCTTAGGCGGGATGATGTGTAGTATTGACCCGTTTGTTTGGCAGTGGCGTGGAGCAGCATGAGCCAGGTTTGGTTATTGCATCTAATGGGCGTAAACACCTTAGGCGGGATGATGTGTAGTATTGACCCGTTTGGTTGGCAGTGGCGTGGAGCAGCATGAGCCAGGTTTGGTTATTGCATCTAATGGGCGTAAACACCTTAGGCGGGATGATGTGTAGTATTGACCCGTTTGGTTGGCAGTGGCGTGGAGCAGCATGAGCCAGGTTTGGTTATTGCATATAATGGGCGTAAACACCTTAGGCGGGATGATGTGTAGTATTGACCCGTTTGGTTGGCAGTGGCGTGGAGCAGTATGAGCCAGGTTTGGTTATTGCATCTAATGGGCGTAAACACCTTAGGCGGGATGATGTGTAGTATTAACCCGTTTGGTTGGCAGTGGCGTGGAGCAGCATGAGCCAGGTTTGGTTATTGCATCTAATGGGCGTAAACACCTTAGGCGGGATGATGTGTAGTATTAACCCGTTTGTTTGGCAGTGGCGTGGAGCAGCATGAGCCAGGTTTGGTTATTGCATCTAATGGGCGTAAACACCTTAGGCGGGATGATGTGTAGTATTAACCCGTTTGGTTGGCAGTGGCGTGGAGCAGCATGAGCCAGGTTTGGTTATTGCATCTAATGGGCGTAAACACCTTAGGCGGGATGATGTGTAGTATTAACCCGTTTGTTTGGCAGTGGCGTGGAGCAGTATGAGCCAGGTTTGGTTATTGCATCTAATGGGCGTAAACACCTTAGGCGGGATGATGTGTAGTATTAACCCGTTTGGTTGGCAGTGGCGTGGAGCAGCATGAGCCAGGTTTGGTTATTGCATCTAATGGGCGTAAACACCTTAGGCGGGATGATGTGTAGTATTGACCCGTTTGTTTGGCAGTGGCGTGGAGCAGTATGAGCCAGATGTAATATGTTGTTGAAATTCGCAATAATGCATGGGTAGCAATCATGCATGGGTTGTAATTAAGAGTAACGGACATGAGTTATGGGTAAGACTTTTTAAATATTAAATACCAACTATGTCATTCAGGTCATTACAGTGGATTGTATCGCCAACTAAGACACTAACAGTGGTTTCGTTTAATTGGTTTCATCCGTCGCTAGTCGTGACACAAATGTACATCTCATCTCACCTCGAGTACACCTCATCTCACCTCGAGTACATCTCATCTCACCTCGAGTACATCTCATCTCACCGCGAGTACATCTCATCTCACCGCGAGTACATCTCATCTCACCTCGAGTACATCTCATCTCACCTCGAGTACATCTCATCTCACCTCGAGTACATCTCATCTCACCGCGAGTACATCTCATCTCACCTCGAGTACATCTCATCTCACCTCGAGTACATCTCATCTCACCTCGAGTACATCTCATCTCACCGCGAGTACATCTCATCTCACCGCGAGTACATCTCATCTCACCGCGAGTACAAATTAAGCGTAGCGACACTTTCTGCTCTTAAATGGAACCATTAATTTATATTCAGATGGATAGGAACCATTCCGCTAGTTAGTCCAGATGAAGAGGTTGTGTCAGAAGCGATGACATATATTAACTTCCAACCAGAAGACATATACCTCAGTCAGTTCCTCTCTGGCTCACCAGGTTTTACCGGAAATAATTTACCATTGCAACCACATCGTCAGTAGCGCGTAAATGCGTAATAACTATAGCAAGTGGAAAACATGCAAACAAATCAACAAGGGAATTATGATGGTTTGCCGTTTGCTGCAGTAGAGGACGTGTTAGAAATTAAATATATAACGTCATGGGCACTAGAACAACGGTTGGCGCCATTGTTTGCCCATAGGCACTGGTAATGCAGAACGGGGGAATGATATATTCGCGATTCTGCGATAACATCCGCGAACAGTTCATGTTTAGTTCATGGAGACGAATTTATAAGAACAGTTGATTATTGGATGTTCATATTCAGGACGGTGGCAGTACTAATGCTGTCAATATTTGCATGAACAAAACTGTACTAACGAATATGCACAATGCATCTATGAAATACGCTTGTAATGCAAACAAGAATATGTTTCTGCAATCTTTCAGTGGATAGTCAGCAACGTCATAGCGAGAACAACACCAGCAACGTCATAGTTAGAACAACACCAGCAACGTCATAGCGAGAACAACACCAGCAACGTCATAGCTAGAACAACACCAGCAACGTCATAGCGAGAACAACACCAGCAACGTCATAGCGAGAACGTTGGATATTACGCGGCTTCATCACAGTTGATGCTTCCGTAGTCGGCCTTCCCTCGACGCGACCAAGTAACTTAACATCGCTGACTGGACAAAGCCGAAGTGTATCGATTAACTAACTTTATTTCTTAGCATCGAAGTTACTAACTTTATTTCTTAGCATCGGAGTTACTAACTTTAATTCTTAGCATCGGAGTTACTAACTTTATTTCTTAGCATCGGAGTTACTAACTTTAATTCTTAACATCAGAGTTACTAACTTTAATTCTTAGCATCGGAGTTATCTCCATTCACAGTATCTATGACATGCACGACTTGCCGAGAAGTCATTTAAGTCAAATAAGTGTGCTTAATACAATTATCGTAATGGGACAACACTTCTGAAAGGATCAACTGCAGTAGAGCCTTATGTTTGGCTAAATAAGCTCGCCACATTGCATCCGGGTGATCTTTGATGTGTTTCAATATGTCATGATTGAAACCCGGTCGTCGATAAGTTAGTGATTGTGGTTGTCGGTAATTGTACATGTTGCTTATTATTTTAGTTTAGAAATAAAACTTTGATCTTAAGAAAAAACATGTGTATTATGTTTTGTTACATTTAAACAATTATCAATAAACTAATTAATCATTTAAAAATTAATGTGGTATGTCGGCTTTCTACCCCCTACACCATGTATGGGTTCGTCATGTCGTATACCGTCATCTGTTAAAATTTTCAAAATAGTTTTTCTTTTGCAATATGCGGGCGGGCGGGCGGGCGGGCGGGCGGGCGGGCGGGCGGGCGGGCGGGCGGGCGGGCGGGCGGGCGGGCGGGCGGGCGGGCGGGCGGGCGGGCGGGCGGGCGGGCGGGCGGGCGGGCGGGCGGGCGGGCGGGCGGGCGGGCGGGCGGGCGGGCGGGCGGGCGGGCGGGCGGGCGGGCGGGCGGGCGGGCGGGCGGGCGGGCGGGCGGGCGGGCGGGCGGGCGGGCGGGCGGGCGGGCGGGCGGGCGGGCGGGCGGGCGGGCGGGCGGGCGGGCGGGCGGGCGGGCGGGCGGGCGGGCGGGCGGGCGGGCGGGCGGGCGGGCGGGCGGGCGGGCGGGCGGGCGGGCGGGCGGGCGGGCGGGCGGGCGGGCGGGCGGGCGGGCGGGCGGGCGGGCGGGCGGGCGGGCGGGCGGGCGGGCGGGCGGGCGGGCGGGCGGGCGGGCGGGCGGGCGGGCGGGCGGGCGGGCGGGCGGGCGGGCGGGCTCATTCGCGAGAATAGATACACACACACGTATACACTTACGTACATATATACTTAGTTCACACATGTTTTCTCTATATATCTCTCCCTCCGTCCTTCCGTCCTTCCGTCCCTCCATACCTCCCTCACTCCCTCACTCCATCTACTCTCTGTCCTTTTTCTCTATCCCTCACTCTTACGCTCACGCCCTCAATTTTCGCGCACGGACACCACGACCCACACACACACACACACACACACACACACACACACACACACACACACACACACACACACACACACACACACACACACACACACACACACACACACACACACACACACACACACACACACACACACACACACACACACCCCACCCACACACTTCCATTTGTTAACGAAGGCACACAATACATACGCATTGTTTCAAGATCACTATAACACAAAAACAAAGCCAAATCGTAGACTTACTTAAATCAAAAGGAAGGTTTTACTTTGCATTATAAAATGAGCAGACCGGATAACTCAAAAGTGCTATTCCACGAAGGTCATCCGTCAATCGCAATTGAAGCATTGAAGGAGTCGCACAGGAAGCATCGATATTCGTCCTCAAAACCAAAGGTCAAGGTCAACATAAAAATTAAAATGCCAAACTAAAGTGAGTCAAGTGTCAACGATTATTACTGTAAAGCTGATGTTCATACCGTTACGTATTCCCAGTTCTGTTAGTAGCAGTGTGGGTAATTTGTGGCGAGGTTCCATTAGTTTGGAGTTGGACAATGGCGAATGACTCGGTTCTGTTGTCGACGGCGTCGTCTGTTCTCGAAGACGTGGCTACATCTAACGCAAGCAACACGGGTGACTTTCTTGACGATCTGAGCACCCGTCTATGGAGGTGGGTCTGGCCCCTGCTCTGCGTGACGGGACTCGTCGGTAACTCGCTCGTGCTACTAGTGCTGAGGCAGGACGGACTCTTGCGGACCTCGGCCAACGTGTTATTGACCGCCCTGGCCGTCGCAGACAGTCTTGTGCTGATGGTCGTTGATTGTCAATTGCGATCTATCCAGTTTTTGCCGGGGCCTTACTGCTCGAAAGTACGAGTACACGGACGCGTCGTCTATTTGGATGATTATCACGTCCATCCGCCCCGATACACAAGCTGCGGCTGCACTCCCCGAACAAGGCCGCCTTATGCAGCGTGTCGCTGTTGGTGCGCGCCTCCGTCAAGAGGATCGACGTCTCCGTCGTGTCGCCCGTTGTCCGTTACGTCCGTTGACACGCGACGTTGTCCGTTACGTCCGTTGACACGCGACGTTGCCCGTTACGTCCATTGCGCTGCATTGATTGCATGAGCTGTTACCGGCCATGGCTGAACCTCGTCACCACCAGCGCCATGCGATTTATGCTAATTCAACTCTGTGTTACTCTAAAGCCGATGTTTGAGTCGTTATTGCAAATATTAGATATTTTGTTCGTGGCAATGTGGGTAATTTGTGGAGAGGTTCCATTAGTTTGGAGTTGGACAATGGCGAATGACTCGGCTCTGTTGTCGACGGCGTCGTCTGTTTTCGAAGACATGGCTACATCTAACGCAAAAAACACTGGTGACTTTCTTGACGATCTGAGCACCCGTCTATGCAGCTGGGTCTGGCCGCTGCTCTGCGTGACGGGACTCATCGGTAACTCGCTCGTGCTTCTAGTGCTGAGGCAGGACCGACTCGTGCGGACCTCGGCCAACGTGATCTTGACCGCTCTGGCCGTCGGGGACAGTCTTGTTCTTGATAGTCGCGTCGGTTGTGGTCTACCTAATTTACATATAGAGCTTCTGGCTCCAAATTACGAGTACATCGGCGTGTCACACCGTCTTGTGCTGATTGACGTGTCACGCCGTCTTGTGGTGATGGGCGTGTCACGCCGTCTTGCCAATACACCATACACTAATAACTGCGTCTATCTGGATCATTGCCGCGTTCACTGCCGAGCGCTGCGTCGCCACCCGCTTTCTGCTACTTAACCTTCGCATGCACACCCCGCGCAAGGCCGCCGTATGCTGCGCGTTGCTGTTGATTCTCGCCTTCGTCAAGAACCTGGACCTCTGCTTCATATTCTCTTATGCCACGAACTCTTCGGACAAAGTCGTTTGCGACATCCCGGTGCGCTCCGTGGATTATATACTCAACTGCCGGCCTCTGATTAACATCGCCCTCAACACCGCCATGCCATCATGTATTGTTCTCGCATGCAACTGGGCGATAGTGAGGCAGCTACTGCGGAACCAAATGCCGACGGCCGTGCGAGAATCCGTGACGCGCACCACACTCATGTGTCTGGGCGTGTCTTTTGCCTTCATCGTCTGTGTCGTTCCCATTGATGTTGTCATCGTCATCGACCGCTACTGGCCAATGACGTCACCGATAATGGATGTTGTGATCGGCTGCCTGATTCTCCTGCGATATGTCAATCACACCATCAACTTCTTCCTCTTCAGTCTGACGAGTGGTCACTTCCGGAGCGAGTTGGTCGCGTTGTTTCGCAGTTGCATCCAGCGCGGGCTCGCGGCGGCGGCTGTGGCTCGCGGGATGTCATCTCGAGTTACCGGCAGGTTCACGTTCCAACGGGGCTTTGAGGAACAATTAGAAATGCGATAAAATGAAGATTGCTGACATTTATGTTGTTAAAGCAGTCTATACGTTATTGCATTTCGTGTATGCTTCGCTGAACGTTATGCCCGACGACTTTCCCGCAGTCTATTGTCGAATACATAACTATGATAAACGGACGTAAATTACTTTATTTTTTTATGCTATTAATGTCCGACATTTTGATATCTTCTTATACACGTCCTTTCATTTGCACGTCAAGTGCCTCCTTAATGTCATTTTAATTGGTATACATGCGCATTTTTAGTAACTACGAATTAGTTTGTCGTCGTACCGAATGTTGCAACACACCAGAAATGTATCAGGTTTAGAGAAATGGCGACTAACCTGTGTCGTGATAGAGTATGAGTAACATAATGATAAAATTATATTGGCTATCGTATTTTCGCAAAAATATTGAAGTTCATTCACAGGCGTCGGAATTGCGGGTGCTTGACTATATACAAGGAGGTTAAACCCGCCCCGCCCCCCCCAAAAAAAAAAACCACCTGAATTCTGTGTCATTCTTTTAGCATTAAATTGCAGAACAATATCTGCAAATGTTCAGAACTTACTCCTGTGCGTGTGCGCCTTGGACAAAGGTCTCTAGGGAAGGAAGAAAGAGGAAGAAGACGGAAGAAGGGATGATGGATGTGGAGAGGGACGTGGGACCGTGGCATTAACCACAGTGTCATAACATATTCAAATAACAAAGGGAGTTAAATCAGAGGATCTTAGATGCATAGCTTATGTATTTGAACATGTGAGCGTGTATTATATTTATCTACACAAAACGCTTGCGATCGGCACGGATAGACGGACGGACGGATGAATGGGCAACATATTTCACAAATGCATTCATATTTTCAATAGCTACGACCGGTTCGAATTTCTGTCAAACTCATTGTATTTGCCACGATAAAGATTAATTTAGGTGAACCGTCGAACACATTTGGCAGGAACCAACGTAGCAGTAGTGGCGCCACACAGTTGACAGGAACCAACGTAGTAGTAGTGGCGCCACACAGTTGACAGGAACCAACGTAGTAGTAGTGGCGCCACACAGTTGGCAGGAACTAACGTAGTAGTAGTGGCGCCACACAGTTGACAGGAACCAACGTAGTAGTAGTGGCGCCACACAGTTGACAGGAACCAACGTAGCAGTAGTGGCGCCACACAGTTGACAGGAACCATAGTAGTAGTAGTGGCGCCACAGAGTTGACAGGAACCAACGTAGCAGTAGTGGCGCCACACAGTTGGCAGGAACCAACGTTGTAGTAGTGGCGCCACACAGTTGACAGGAACCAACGTAGCAGTAGTGGCGCCACACAGTTGACAGGAACCAACGTAGTAGTAGTGGCGCCACACAGTTGGCAGGAACCAACGTTGTAGTAGTGGCGCCACACAGTTGACAGGAACCAACGTAGCAGTAGTGGCGCCACACAGTTGACAGGAACCAACGTAGTAGTAGTGGCGCCACAGAGTTGACAGGAACCAACGTAGCAGTAGTGGCGCCACACAGTTGACAGGAACCAACGTAGCAGTAGTGGCACCACACAGTTGACAGGAACCAACGTAGCAGTAGTGGCGCCACACAGTTGACAGGAACCAACGTAGCAGTAGTGGCGCCACACAGTTGGCAGGAACCAACGTAGCAGTAGTGGCGCCACACAGTTGACAGGAACCAACGTAGCAGTAGTGGCACCACACAGTTGACAGGAACCAACGTAGCAGTAGTGGCGCCACACAGTTGACAGTAACCAACGTAGCAGTAGTGGCGCCACACAGTTGACAGGAACCAACGTAGCAGTAGTGGCGCCACACAGTTGACAGGAACCAACGTAGTAGTAGTGGCGCCACACAGTTGACAGGAACCAACGTAGCAGTAGTGGCGCCACACAGTTGACAGGAACCAACGTAGCAGTAGTGGCGCCACACAGTTGACAGGAACCAACGTAGCAGTAGTGGCGCCACACAGTTGACAGGAACCAACGTAGCAGTAGTGGCACCACACAGTTGACAGGAACCAACGTAGCAGTAGTGGCGCCACACAGTTGACAGGAACCAACGTAGCAGTAGTGGCACCACACAGTTGACAGGAACCAACGTAGCAGTAGTGGCGCCACACAGTTGACAGGAACCAACGTAGCAGTAGTGGCACCACACAGTTGACAGCATGACAAATGATGAATGCTATGATCTTTTGGGTGGCTCCTACGATAGCGACCAGTTTTGATCTTAGTAGTTTTTTTTTGTATATTGTATTACTTTGTTGATTATTTTGTAATTGTTATTGTATATTGTACAGTTCTATATTTGTATGTATAATGTATATATGTATAATTTATTTTGCCTTTCAGTGTAACTTATCTATGTTTTTTCTGCTGTTGGGACAAGTAAAATTATCCTATGCTTTAAACATGTTCCGTACATGTTCCGTACATGCATATCCATTAATAGAGATTATCCGAAATGATATCTTGCGTCACTGGGAGAATACTAATCCAATGACAGGCTGTTAGAGAACAATCGCGTACCGTTTAAATCGCAAATACGAGTCCGAATTTATGTGTTTACACATTATCGTAATAGCTGCAACACACCGTCCATTCAACCATTCATTCACAGTACATTCAACCATTCATTCACAGTACATTCAACCATTCATTCACCGTCCATTCAACCATTCATTCACCGTCCATTCAACCATTCATTCACCGTACATTCAACCATTCATTCACAGTACATTCAACCATTCATTCACCGTCCATTCAACCATTCATTCACCATACATTCAACCATTCATTCACCGTACATTCAACCATTCATTCACCGGCCATTCAACCATTCATTCACCGTCCATTCAACCATTCATTCACCATACATTCAACCATTCATTCACCGTACATTCAACCATTCATTCAGCGTACATTCAACCATCCATTCACCGTCCATTCAACCATTCATTCACCATACATTCAACCATTCATTCACAGTACATTCAACCATTCATTCACCGTACATTCAACCATTCGTTCACCGTAGTTCAGCCATTCATTCACAGTACATTCAACCATTCATTCACCGTCCATTCAACCATTCATTCGCGTACTGTATGTCAAATCGAGGCACGCCAGAAATTGTCCGTTTTATCTGTCTTTTTTAAGAAATCCTGTCCATGTTAATTTAAACATATATTGTGGATTCGAAGACGAATGACATTTAGATCGTGTTGATCTCGCGCCATCGGCAGGGCAGCACACAATAAAGGCGGCCAACAAAGGTGTCCGCCCACAGATGTACGATAACTTGTGTAATAGCGCTATCGAATCACAGAGAAGACCGGTTTTTCCTCCTTCCTTTTTGCTGAATAGAGATCAGTTACGTTCACACAGAGACATTCACTCTACGCCAACGGACTGATTCACTGGCCTGAACAACAGACACAGCTCCAACAGACGCCTGCGAATACTTCCAAACCTGAACGCAGTCAGACCTGTTGTGGCATGATGAAGTTGACATACGCCGTGCTGCCGATACTAGTAAGCCAGCTTGGTCTGTGTTTCGGCGCCATCTGTGTTGTCCCCGACGGACACACCGACCCCGAAGTCATCAGCCCGACGAAGCATCAGCCGTCGGGAGGGTAAGTAGTAAGGGTAGCAGTGCCATATCTGTTCGCCCCTGTATCTATGGGTTCTGCTTCGAAGTGAGAGGATCTAAATGGCACATTTCACACGCTCGGTGGGTCAAGTTAAATAATCGTTGAATATGGCAGGCATGCATATACAATGTTAGCATTTTTATTCATAGCAAAAATATCGGCTTTATGTGGTATTATGGCAAGGCTGACTTATTGCAAAAGTCTCACAGTCACAACGTGCACACATTGTAAAGTCTCACAGTCACAACGTGCACACATTGTAAAGTCTCACAGTCACAACGTGCACACATTGTAAAGTGCAGCAACTTCGAATACAACTAAATATTTATTACTTCAAGAACACTAACTCTCACGTCAACCGCAGTCCCGTCCATATCGCTTCCACCTCGTGATCTAGCAGTTTACATGTTTACTCTGGTGAATGCTGCTGCCGAAACCCCAACCAGTGACATAGTTTGTTTGTTTGTTTGTTTGTTTATTTATCCCTCTTTTGTCAGATCTAATTCAGCATGTTTATGTCATGTGGTGTGACGCGTGACAAAGAAACATGTTGGTTTTACAAAGGCAGAAAAGGGAGTTAATTCCAAGTTGATTACATTTCGCAATTTGTCTTTCTAAAAACATAAGAAATGATGGGAATACGGATTTCGCAGTCTATGGTACTTCGCAATCTGCCGATGCACAAAACAAAGAAAACGAAAGACCGTTGTATTTCGCAATCTGTGGTATTTCGCAATCTACCGCTGCACAAGACAAAAGAAGCGAAAGGCCGTCCCATGTAGTCAGTGTGGACCACTGATCTATCCGGTCTAGCATCAAGTCAAGCCGTCGGAATTTTGTACAAGTAATCGTCCAACTTCAAAAATCGTACACATCAAAAATATTCCTACTCAGAGTACCATAAAGTTATCACTAATGTCTGCACAAGGATATGGTAATACCAGTTTCTCAAGATACCCTTTGTGACGTTATTTACACAAGAACGTCACTGAACAGAACACATCTACGTCTGCAATCTTTGTAAAGCCTTTATACAGTAGAAATTCCCACACTTGCAGGATATCTTGCTGGGTAGCAACTATTCGTAAGATCATTCGGACAGTCTGCGTCAGACTTGCCGCGTATAATGACTACGTGTGAACGAATAACTAATGTCCGTGCGTGCCGGACACAAAGAGATTAGGCTAAGCCTATGTTATCACGTCGTGTATAGAATATGACAGTGCATAATAAAGATACTAATCGCTTCCGTGGTGAAGTGTCACCGGTGGTACACTCGCACTAGGTCCCTGGTGGTACACTCGCACTAGGTCCCTGGTGGTACATTCGCACTAGGTCCCTGGTGGTACACTCGCACTAGGTCCCTGGTGGTACACTCGCACTAGGTCCCCGGTGGTATACTCCCACTAGGTCCCCGGTGGTACACTCGCACTAGGTCCCTGGTGGTACATTCGCACTAGGTCCCCGGTGGTACACTCGCACTAGGTCCCCGGTGGTACACTCACACTATGTCCACGGTGGTATACTCCCACTAGGTCCCCGGTGGTACACTCGCACTAGGTCCCTGGTGGTACACTCGCACTAGGTCCCTGGTGGTACACTCGCACTAGGTCCCCGGTGGTACACTCGCACTAGGTCCCCGGTGGTACACTCACACTAGGTCCACGGTGGTATACTCCCACTAGGTCCCCGGTGGTACACTCGCACTAGGTCCCTGGTGGTACACTCGCACTAGGTCCCCGGTGGTATACCCGCACTAGGTCCCTGGTGGTACACTCGCACTAGGTCCACGGTGGTACACTCGCACTAGGTCCCTGGTGGTGCACTCGCACTAGGTCCCCGGTGGTACACTCGCACTAGGTCACTGGTGGTACACTCGCACTAGGTCCCTGGTGGTACACTCGCACTAGGTCCCTGGTAGTATACCCGCACTAGGTCCCTGGTGGTACACTCGCACTAGGTCCCTGGTAGTACACTCGCACTAGGTCCCCGGTGGTACACTCGCACTAGGTCCCTGGTAGAACACTCGCACTAGGTCCCCGGTGGTACACTCGCACTAGGTCCCTGGTGGTACACTCACACTAGGTCCACGGTGGTATACTCCCACTAGGTCCCCGGTGGTATACCCGCACTAAGTTCCTTGTGGTACACTCGCACTAGGACCCTGGTGGTACACTAGCACTATGTCCCTGGTGGTACACTACCACTAGGTCCCTGGTGGTACACTCGAACTAGGTCCTTGGTAGTACACTCGCAATAGGTCCCCGTTGGTACATTAATTGGCACTAGGAGGTCCCTGGTGGTACACTCGCACTACGTCCCTGCAAGTAGCCCCACCATCCACAAAATCAATCATAATGTTCAGAATAAGTACTAATCAAATCTGAATATTTATATGATCACATATCTAGAACCGTTAGTAATTTTTTTAATACGGCACTGCAAGGGGATTAAAATGTAGCACCGAAGATTTCCATCTAGCTATAATTTGAATCTTGCACATCTTACAAACATGTTAGGCTCTAATACTTGCAGTACCTACAAGAAATTAATCTAAAGTTCAAGGTCGTACATTGAGTGTGAAAGACAAGCTGACAGTTGAGGCGCGAACTATATTCTTGACGTGAGTGTTTGTTGGGGACGACCAACAGTCGTGCCGCTGGTTGTGTGCAGCATGTGTCAATGTCTAGCCGTGTGTGGCAATAAGGAAGTTGTGACCAGAGCAGCTATTTCGAGCACAATGAGCCAGTTAACCTGCTGTAGTTTGGCACGCGTGAGTCACAGCGTAGTTTAGTTGTAGCCATTGTGCCACGGCGATATCTCGAGGTCACGTCAGACGGTCTGGCAGCGCATTCAGCCTAAGCCCTAGCCAAGCAAGCCAGTTTGGAAAAATCCCAATTGATTTTCAATACAGATACACTACTTTCTAAATAATTAACTGTGTGTGCAATGCATCTATATATGAATACACTAATATTGGGGGCAATCTGGCACTATGTCTTCCCAGGTGCCTACGTCCACTCGACTCTTTCTATGTTCCTTCGCCTCCTGCACCAGTGGCCTCTGAGCTACCAATTGGCTATGATAAAAATCACTCATGTAGCTACTCATGACGCGCATTCGTCACTATCCTGGGGACTCTTGGTGTGGGTAATGGAGGACGGATCGTAAATGTGGTTTGTGTCAATAAAAGCCACAGAGTGGTTCAACACTCAATGCGCCCACTGTGTCTGGCTTTGTCCGACAGGTAGAAAACACAAAAATAAAATGTTTTGCAGAAATCAAAAGAAACGTCATAATGGCAGCCTAATTGAAAATGAAATGTGATTTCACCTATTTTGCTACATGGACGTGTGTAAGCTAGTTCCCATTATTAGCTATTGGATCATTTATTAGCTACTGGATCACGACCATGACTTTCGACGCCGGTTGAGCCAAACTGAACACACAATAATATTCAAGCATAACATGTCTGTAAGGCGATATGCAGCGTCCACAGAATGACATTTACTATTGACTGCCACCATGTATAGCTGCTTCATGGGGCAGTGTCGGGGGAACCGTGGTACAGTTGGTACACTCGCACTAGGTCCCTGGTGGTACACTCGCACTAGGTCCCTGGTGGTACACTCGCACTAGGTCCCTGATGGTGCATTCGCACTAGGTCCCTGGTGGTACACTCGCACTAGGTCCCTGATGGTGCACTCGCACTAGGTCCCTGGTGGTACACTCGCACTAGGTCCCTGGTTGTACACTCGCACTAGGTCCCTGGTTGTACACTCGCACTATGTCCCTGGTGGTACACTCGCACTAGCTCCCTGGTGGTACACTCGCACTAGGTCCCTGGTGGTACACTCGCGCTAGTTCCCTGGTGGTACACTCGCACTAGGTCCCTGGTGGTACACTCGCACTAGGTCCCTGGTGGTACACTCGCACTAGCTCCCTGGTGGTACACTCGCACTAGGTCCCTGGTTGTACACTCGCACTAGGTCCCTGGTTGTACACTCGCACTAGCTCCCTGGTGGTACACTCGCACTAGGTCCCTGGTGGTACACTCGCACTAGGTCCCTGGTTGTACACTCGCACTAGGTCCCTGGTTGTACACTCGCACTAGGTCCCTGGTGGTACACTCGCACTAGCTCCCTGGTGGTACACTCGCACTAGCTCCCTGGTGGTACACTCGCGCTAGTTCCCTGGTGGTACACTCGCACTAGGTCCCTGGTGGTACACTCGCACTAGGTCCCGGGTGGTACACTCGCACTAGCTCCCTGGTGGTACACTCGCACTAGGTCCCTGGTTGTACATTGGCACTAGGAGGTCCCTGGTGGTAAACTCGCACTACGTCCCTGGTGGTACACTCGCACTAGGTCCCTGCAAGTAGCCCCACCATCCACAAAATCAATCATAATGTTCAGAATAAGTACTAATCAAATCTGAATATTTATATGATCACATATCTAGAACCGTTAGTAACTTATTTAATCCGGCACTGCAAGGGGATTAAAATGTAGCACCGAAGATTTCCATCTAGCTATAATTTGAATCTTGCACATCTTACTAACATGTTAGGCTCTAATACTTGCAGTACCTACAAGAAATTAATCTAAAGTTCAAGGTCGTACATTGAGTGTGAAAGACAAGCTAACAGTTGAGGCGCGAACTATATTATTGACGTGAGTGTTTTGTTGGGGACGACCAACAGTCGTGCCGCTGGTTGAGTGCAGCATGTGTCAATGTCTAGCCGTGTGTGGCAATAAGGAAGTTGTGACCAGAGCAGCTATTTCGAGCACAATGAGCCAGTTAATCTGCTGTGAGTCACAGCGTAGTTTCATTATAGCCATTGTGCCCTGGCTATATCTCGAGGTCACGCCAGACGGTCTGGCAACGCAGGAAAGGTCGTAGTGTCACAGGCAGGAGACAAATGTGCCTATTTAGGCCGCGCGCCTCCAGTCTGCGCGGGTGGCGGCTGTGAAGCGGCGGTAGCCCCTTTGTAAACTAGCAGCAATTCCGGCTTCATTGCAACTTGTATTACATCATAATGACGGATCTAGTTAAGTTGCTGCAAGTCTGGCTTTTTGATATGCAATCGCGAAATACAGTCGGAACTTGTGACATTCTCATAACCAGAAATATGGTGACATCAAGATAAAGCACTGTATTTTAAAAACCTGTTTGCACCAACTTTCTTACAACCTTCATAATAGCTCGAATTTTAACGTCGTCTTTTTATGGAATATGACTGCATTGTTGGTCATGAAAAGGCTACAGTTTCCCTATTGTCCGCTGCTTCCTGAATACAATAGAGAGTCCGAGATTGAACCATTGTGTTACTGCGACCCCCCATCCCGTCCCGTCTTACGAGTGTGGCTCTGTTACCAAAGCGCACACTGTTCGTTACCGCCTGCTCACAACAATGCGGGAGTGCGGACAAAGTGAAGTGTAAAGTGCTTTGCGCAGAGCTATATAAGAACGTACATTTAAATTTAACTTTCTGCGGTGCTTCCAATAATGGATCTTTAACAAATTAATTAATCGCTTCAATGCCGCGACAGCCACCATCTCATTGTACCCGGAGCTATATAGGGGTGTAGCAGCAAGCTAGCTGCACTCACCCCGGTGAAATGAGGGTTACTAGTGACAACATCTACAGTAATTTTTTTAACCGTCACCCGGGATCAGTCGGCGAGCCACATGCAGAATGTTCGTCACCGACTGGTCCAGTTGACACGAATTAATTATTAACGTCATTTATTCATTTGTGAATAGGCGCTTTGGTCGAATTCAACCTTAATATGCATGAGTCGATTAGAAGACCAAAGAGTGCACCAACTTTCCCTACCACGGAAAGATAAATCAAATGTAGGTCAATTCCGCGATTGACAATACCAAGTGCGCAGCAGTGTGTGTGAAAGCGTGTGGCAAAACTACGCCTCATAAAAACCACCAGTGTGGGGTCAGACTAGAGTATGTGGGGTCAGACTAGAGTATGTGGGGTCAGACTAGAGTATGTGGGGTCAGACTAGAGTATGTGGGGTTAGACTAGAGTATTGTATCTCGGAGAAACATTATATCCGCTCCAATCGGAAACCGGAAACGCTTGGACAGCCATTAATATGATTATTTATACCAAAACGTTTTTGTTTAGTTTTGGAGTAATTTTATTATGGCTACTGGTTTCAATGAACAACTATGAATATTGAACTACTAACTTGGTTAGTTTCGCGACCACGAGCACATTGTAACCATGCATACATTTCATTGGTCGGCAACAGTAGAACCTGTCACATGTCCCCGTAAATGAGATACTTGCCAAAAGCCGCGCCATCTAGCGGATTAAGACAAATTACTGACCTGCGTATTATTGTCAGGAATGAGAATTTTAGTGGGTGTGACTATGACTTGAGTTACAGAGTGTAAATGTTGGGGCGTTAGCCCCAGCGGGGTAATCGCGCGCTATTCTTATAGGAAGTTCCATTCTTATATAACAGGGAATACATATAATCTTGTATAACAGGGAACACATATAATATTATATAACAGGGAATACATATAATCTTATATAACAGGGAATACATATAATCTTATATAACAGGGAATACATATAATCTTATATAACAGGGAATACATATAATCTTATATAACAGGGAATACATATAATCTTATATAACAGGGAATACATATAATCTTATATAACAGGGAATACATATAATCTTATATAACAGGGAATACATATAACATAGAATACATATAACAGGGAATACATATAACAGGGAACACATATAATATTATATAACAGGGAATACATATAATATTATATAACAGGGAATACATATAACATGGAATACATATAACAGGGAATACATATAACAGGGAATACATATAATCTTATATAACAGGGAATACATATAACAGGGAATACATATAACAGGGAATACATATAACATGGAATACATATAACAGGGAAACCATATAAAAACAATGGAGGAGGAACTTCAACAAAGGCAAACATAAAGATATGAGAACATATCTAGCAAATATAGTTTGGAATAACTTGCTGAAGAACAAGACGGCAACAGAATGCTGGACTTTTCTAAAAGATGAGATTGAGGGCATTACTGAGATATTTGCTCCATTAAGAAAACAAGGGAAAAATCCAGGAAGAAGAACCTGTTAAAAGATGCTATTATAAAAATTGCTCACAAAGAGATGCTGTGGGGGTATATGAACACACTGGAAATGTAGAAGACTACACAAACTACAAAGCTACAAACGAAATCAGAAAATCCAATAGATCCTTTGAGAAAAAAATTGGCAAGTAATATAAAAAATTACAGCAAGAGTTTGTATGCTGATGTAAGGAGTAAACAGAAAGTTCGAGATATGGTCGGACCACTGGAAAACAACAGTAGAAACATAATTTCAGACGGGTTTCAAATGGCAGTGGTCCTGAACTTCATCTCAGTTTTTACCACAGAAGATATCAGCTCACTTCCAGTTCAAGTGACTAAATTTTAGGGAGGGCAGTTATTTGTAACTCCTGAAATGATAGCAAAGAAAATTAAGAAAATGAAATATAATAAATCACCTAGAGTTGATGGGATACCAGCAAAACTGCTTAAGGAAATTGTAGAGCAAATTAATATATATATATATATATATATATATATATATATATATATATATATATATATATATATATATATATATATATATATATATATATATATATATATATATATATATATATATATATATATATATATATATGGGGTAAGAGGGAAGTATATGGGATGGATGCTATGGGGTATATATATATATATATAATATATATATATATATATATTATATATATATATATATATATATTATATATATATATATATATATATATATATATATATATATATATATATATATATATATATATATATATACATATATATATATAATATATATATATATATATATATATAAATATATATATATATATATAAATGATTTGGAATATGACATATCTAGCAAAGTACTGAAGTTTGTCGATGACCCAAAAGTATTCAGAAAGGTTACAAATGATACAGATAAACAAAGTTTACAGGATGATCTAGATAAATTAGTTAAATGGTCAGAAAAATGGCAAATGTTATTAAATTTTGGGAAGTGTAAATGCATACACATAGGACATGGAAACATGGACGAAGAATATAAAATGGGGGATGCTGTACTAGGTAGAACCACACAAGAAAAGGACTTAGTAGTAACATTTAGTGGTGTTATGAAAGTTTCAGAGCAATGTGGCTGCTTCAAAAGGAAATCAAATTATAGGGCTAATTTAATTAGGGGAACTATCACGTATAAGGAGAAACAGCTAATTGTACCCCTGTACAAAGCAATAGTTAGACAACATTTGGAATATTGTATACAAGCATGGAGGCCGTATCGTAAGAAGGACATAGACAAGCTAGAAAGAATACAACAAAGAGCAACCAAAATGATTCCAGAATTGAGAGACCTTAGTTACGAAAGCTGCTTATTAGAAAGTGGTTTTACAACACTATAGACCAGGAAACCAAATAGAAGTGTTTAAAATAGTGAACGGTTATGAGGAAATTGATAGGAATATGTTCTTCAAACTTAAAGAAGGCAGTAGAACCAGAGGACACAAAGCAGCATTAGTTAAGGAACAATGTAGGTTTGACACGAGAAAGTACTCACAGAGGGTGATAAATGAATGGAACAAACTGTCAAATTATTTTATTAATGCTAGTAGCGTGAATATGTTTAAAAATAGAATTGACATATATCTAATAAGGGCGAGTTATACATAGATGATAAAATTATTGGACTCTCGATAAACCAATGGCTTCCTTATCCACTTGCCACCTGGAACTTGTTGTTGGGATGGCAATCTTGTTAACTCTTGTTGATTAACCCATACTGGGTAGATACATAATCCTGCTGATTGGCCGGGTGTGCTGTCAACTAAGACATTGGGCAAAAGGGGAGCATATGGGATGGATGATATGGGGTAAGAGGGAATAATATGGGATGGATGCTATGGTGTATGAGGGAAGCACATGGGATTTATTGTTACGGGGTAAGAGGGAAGCATATGGGATGAATGTCCTGGGGTAAGAGGGAAGCATATGGGATTAATGCTACAGGGTAAGAGGGTATCATATGGCATTGATGCCAAACAGTGTGAGGGAAGCATATGAGATGGATGATATGGGGTAAAATGGAAACGTAAGGGATGCATGCTATAGGATACGAGGGAAGCAAAATGGATTGATGCCATAGGGTAAAAGGGAAGCGTAAGGGATGGATGCTATTTGGTATGAGGGAAGCACATGGGACTGATGCCAAACAGCTTGAGGAAAGCTGATGGGATGGATGCTTTGGGGTAAGAGGGAAACATGTGAGATGGATGCCATAGCGTAAGAGGGAAGCATATGAGATGGGTGATATGGGGTAAGAGGGAAGTATATGGGATGGATGTTATGGGGGAAGAGGGAAGCATATGAGATGGGTGATATGGGGTAAGAGGGAAGCATGTGAGATGGGTGATATGGGGTAAGAGGGAAGCATATGAGATGGATGCTATAGGGTAAGAGGGAAGCATATGAGATGGGTGATATGGGGTAAGAGGGAAGTATATGGGATGGATGCTATGGGGTAAGAGGGAAGCATATGAGATGGGTGATATGGGGTAAGAGGGAAGTATATGGGATGGATGCTATGGGGTAAGAGGGAAGCATATGAGATGGGTGATATGGGGTAAGAGGGAAGTATATGGGATGGATACTATGGGGTAAGAGGGAAGCATATGAGATGGGTGATATGGGGTAAGAGGGAAGCATGTGAGATGGATGCTATGGGGTAAGAGGGAAGTATATGGGATGGATGCTATGGGGTAAGAGGGAAGCATATGGGATGGGTGATATGGGGTAAGAGGGAAGCATATGAGATGGGTGATATGGGGTAAGAGGGAAGCATATGAGATGGGTGATATGGGGGAAGAGGGAAGCATATGAGATGGGTGATATGGGGTAAGAGGGAAGCATATGAGATGGGTGATATGGGGTAAGAGGGAAGCATGTGAGATGGATGCTATGGGGTAAGAGGGAAGCATATGAGATGGGTGATATGGGGGAAGAGGGAAGCATATGAGATGGGTGATATGGGGTAAGAGGGAAGCATATGAGATGGGTGATATGGGGTAAGAGGGAAGCATATGGGATGGATGCTATGGGGTAAGAGGGAAGCATATGGGATGGGTGATATGGGGTAAGAGGGAAGCATATGAGATGGATGCTATGGGGTAAGAGGGAAGTATATGGGATGGATGCTATGGGGTAAGAGGGAAGCATATGAGATGGGTGATATGGGGTAAGAGGGAAGTATATGGGATGGGTGATATGGGGTAAGAGGGAAGCATATGAGATGGGTGATATGGGGTAAGAGGGAAGTATATGAGATGGGTGATATGGGGTAAGAGGGAAGTATATGGGATGGATGCTATAGGGTAAGAGGGAAGCATATGAGATGGGTGATATGGGGTAAGAGGGAAGCATATGAGATGGGTGATATGGGGTAAGAGGGAAGCATATGAGATGGGTGATATGGGGTAAGAGGGAAGTATATGGGATGGATGCTATGTGGTTAGAGAGAAACATATCGGATGGATGCCATTGGAGTAGACGTGCGTTGTGGTCACAGTTCATATCAATACGTCTATGGGTCCTCCGTGTGGGAGTTTATATGAGTTGAAATATGGTGCAATTTGTTTGTTTCAAAGTGTCCTCCGCGAAGGGGGCGACAGGAGTTATCGTTGTTGTCATGGGTCTATATTAAATGATTTCTTTCTACGGAACATCGTTAGTTCTTTCTTACTGGATAATTTTCTTTTGTTGTAAAATAAATGTTGTACTATTGTGGATTATGATTGTATGGCTATACCGGTAGTATGGGTATAAGTTATTCCCATATTGGTGAATAAACTATACTAGAAAACCGTAACTATGACTTGCATATGATAACTTGGCTGTTCAGTATATATACACTCCGAAACTAAACTGTTGGAGAACACGGTTCACCTGGCGTTCTTGCATTTTAAGACAGCATTACACATTGATATTATATGAGGCACAACAATTCACTACTTAATGTCTCAGTAGATTTCATAGAATGTAAACAACGTCTACATAACGCAGCGTTGTATCGGGTTTGGATAACAGCCGATGTATTTGTCGGCTAAAACATCCAATATACTATCATATTATACTTGCATCAGTTTTAGGTCTACGCTTTTGTAAATGTTTTAAGACAATGTAAATCAAGTTGCTGACTTGTCTACGAATGCCCTGACAGACAAGATTTACGAATGCTCTGACAGATAGACTTGTCTATGAATGCCTTGACAAAAAAATCATTGTTTTTTTTTTGGAGCCGACGTATCTATCGAGTGTATAGATATGTGTGCGCACCTATCAGAAACATAATTATATACGTTGCTTTGACGTTTTCTGAAGCTTATCTGATATGTTCTTTCGCCATTTATAACACGAATGCCTTATTTTAAATAGTCGCATATATGGTATAGCAAAATAGGGACGAAAACATTATGTGATGTTTACATTAATGGGTAGTTTCGACATCGTAAACAAATACAGTTTCTTGTGATCCAACGTGGACAGTAGGCCCAATATATCTTCTAACAAATCCCATGTGCTTCCCTCATACACCATAGCATCCATCCCATATTCACCATTTCATTTTGCAGACGTATTTGCACAGTGGCTGATTTCTATGAAGTCATCGTGAGGAGATGTGAGACTCGGTACTGCTGCGGTGTCGGGTGTAGCTGTCGGGACGATATCTACGAAGGAAGCGGCGAATGTTCAGGGTATGTAGAGTCGCCACCTACAGTGTTGAATGTGAACCAAACGATATTGTGCCAACTCGCCAGGATAGTTTAACCCGTAATTGAGTCGCCATTGTGTCAACATTTAATTTACATTTTTATGTACAGAGATCAACTTGATAGCAGGCGTAGTCTAAAGCTATATTGTAACATGTTACGTTTATCGTTGATATTGTTCTTTATAATTAATGACTGTTCGGTTAAATGGCAAGTAACAGCGACCGCTAGTCAAATGTAAAATAATAAAATAACAGCATATTCAGTAGTACCCTTGACTTATCTCGTTTTAAACGTTTTCTGCAAATTATTGTTCCAATAAAATTCTCTCTAAAGCACGACTGGTGCAATATTGAAAATACTATCTACATTTATCCGATGAAAAGTCAAACGAACAAGACATATTCACAAATGTATTATTAACAACAACGTTCTAAACCTTGCAACGCTAAATTCAAATTTTCTGCTTTCAGAAATTTCACAGAACTGTCGTGCTATGTTGAACACAAAGATATGTACTGGGAAAGGAAGGAATGCTGCGAAGGCTACGAAGAAAATGCAAACTCCATATGTGTCGGTAAGTAATAGCTTCGATGTTACAAGGTAAGCGCTCTGATTGGTCTATGCATCGCCTATTCAGAAGCCTTTGCGGAGTTTGGAGTTAATATGCGGTGATCTGAGAGATAGACGGGACATTTCATGGCCAAACATAACCTCCGCTACTTCAATGGTAAACAAGTCTACATGTCAACTCTCGACAAGTAATTCTGCATGTAGAACATGCGTGGTTTTTGTACTAATATGTCCAATGTAGTCAATGTACCAATACATAAAAATTACTCAAACTGGTTGATAATTTGTTTAGGTCAAATGTCGACGAATCTATGAGTATCATAATGTAAAGCAAGGCAAAATTAGCATCATTCGTCATATTTGCCTGTTGTGCTTACATACGCAGTAAAATGTATGTACAATTATAAACTTCAATATAATTGTTACATGTCATGCTACATAACCATACTTTTCAAGTTTGAGTATGTATTAGATGCCAAAATTTTTTCTAAACTTTAAAGTAGCGTGTTTTCTGCTACCCGAGGCCCATAACGTACATACGTTGACATGTTATTCAGTTACAAATTCAGTTACACATTTTAATTGTTAGTATGTACTTAATTTGTCTCCACCACAATTTCTTCCAACCTCTCTATTTATAATATTATATTATCAGACAACTGTTTTGAGATATTTGAGACAGACTAGCATCCATGCGTTCTATCACATACTTTGTGTTCACGTGAGAACTAATATTATTTAGATGTTGAAATTACAAATCATTGTAACAATGTTTCACTTGGTGTATCCAGTTTTTTATTTTTGGTCATTTCCATCGCCCATAAAAACACACGTTTTGTTAATCTTGACCTATCCATATTCACCAGCCTACATCAAAGCCTTGTAATTGATAATCATTGTTGGTGACCCAATTTCACCCTGTACTGCTGCTGAGGCGTGTATTTACCGACACCTAGAAAAAATCGACCAGCCCTGTTGGGTCCACTATTTATAACAGAATATTATGTTGTGCCCCATACAGCAGAGCCATGGTTAATAATAGAAAGAGCCAGACTATGTTGTGCCCCATATAGCACAAACCATGGCTTATAATAGAAAGAACCAGACCATGGTACAGTTTCGTAAAACAGCTAAAAGGCATTCCTCCGCAATATGTTGTCTTAGCCATTAATAAACCCAAAACTATATTCGCTGTAGTAGCAACACTTTTTACGATAATTTTATAAACAATATGTTCAGTTAAATAAAACCTATATATTTATGATATTTTACAGTGCACAGACTTTGATCCCCTAATACAAAATCGTGAGGTGATTTGGGTATTAAAAATGTACAATTTGGGTTTGTCTTTGTTAATAAATATCCCAGTCACTACACCGCATCCAAATAACATTTAGCAATGTCTGCAGTTCGTCTGCTGATTCGGCCAACAATACAATATCATATGCACAAGCAAACATTGTGACAAATTTGTCATCAATCTTAACACCTTTTATCTGTGCACTTCAGTTCAGTTGATAAATCGTTTGTAAACATATTGAACACGATAAGAGACAACGAACATCCCTGCTTAAGCAGTCAACGTTGAACTAGAGTCAGACTTTAAATTGTTGACCTTAACACAGCATTTGTAGTCTACGTATAATTAGTTCATAGCCTCGAGCATTTTTCCTTGTATATTAAAATTAACCATTGTTGCCAATAGGATATTTATTGATACAATCGTATGCTTTTTAAAATATATAAAGCAGGCAACGTTTGCTGCCGGCATTTATTTATAGTGTTGATTATGTTTGTTAATAGTTGGTGGGGGGGTCGAGGCAACTGCGACCTGGTCCATTTTGTTCATCACACAAAATGTTGTTGTCTTCGACCCACGATATAAGACGGTCATTTCAAACAGAGCAGTACTTTTTATAAACAAGAGAACTAAGCGTAATTCCCCTATCGTTCAGTGGCACTCGTGGCTCAGACCTACAACACTTGGGCATCGGGTCACGATGCCGTGACGCCACGCTTCAGGAATCATACTGTTATCAAAACATTGATTAAACAGTTCGTAAATACAGTCTACACCGTTGGCATTGAGTAGGGTCTCGATTGGGATGTCACCATTACCCAACGTTTTGTTCTTCTTGGCCTTCTTCTGGTGCAATATTGTAAATACTATATATAATATATTGTTCGTCACATCGGCGTATATTATATGCCGATGTGAAGATTACGTGCTGTAAATGTGCAGCAACGCATCATTTTTATTATTCACTTGTGAAATGTTTTCAAACGTCTATATCACTTAGTCATGTAATTCTGTGTCTCTCAGAGGCGGATGTCGACGAGTGTCGGACGTCGACTCACGGCTGCAGCCAGATGTGCGTGAACACGGTCAATAGCTACAGATGCGAGTGTGACCCGGGATACCAACTACACACTGACGGACGCACCTGCAACGGTAAACCACTCACTCCAAGTGTTTACGTAGGTTAGGTGGACATTGAAACAATTCGGTGTATTCACCGATTTGGTTTCCCACCTTTTAACACAGGTATAGTTTGCGCCAGCGGTCTCCAAAATGTTACCATTTGGGTAATAATAGTAAGCATTCAGTGAAACAGTCGATCACAATCACGTTGCGTTTTTATGGATAAGTCTCTCTAATAAATAAAAAAACAAGCTTATCTTTTGACTATACCATATTAAGCCAGTCTCTATGCAGGGTCACCGCTGTCAAAGATCTCGGAGTCACATTGAATGGTAATTTGAATTTTAAAGATCATATTAGACGTAATATCTCTAAAGCTTTTAAGATTGTTATTTAGCGCGTTTGCAAAACATTTACCTATGTAAAAACTTCTGTAGTCAGAAGCCAGTTGGAGTACTGTAGTGTTATTTGGAATCCGTGGCAACGTACTTTTATCGACAAAATCGAACGAGTTAAACAAAATCATAAGTATCTGTTACAAATCCAAAATGCAATACTCCACTGACAATTATCCTGCGTTTTGCCTGCATTTTAGATTACCATTATTATTATTATCATTATTATTATTATCTGGTAGGGAATATCCAATAATGTTGTCCTGTCTACGAAACTACACTCCTTTTAGAATTTCCAAAAGCAAAATCAACATTAGGAAATACTCAGTTTTAAATAGATATATGACTACTTTCAATTCATTGTACTTAACTGAACCAACGTGTGATATATTTACAGGAGGCAATACCTTCATATAGGTAATTCAAAAACATTTCTTTGTATAATACTAATGTTTAGCCTGTTATGCTAGTAATGTCGGTATTGTGTGTTTTTATACCCTTATTATATTTTTATTATTTATACGCATTGTTCTTATGTTTGGTTATAATTCATGTTACTTAGTCTTCGGAACTGTTGGAACTGAATAAAATACAATACAATACAATAGTGTACGACTGATGTTCTAAGGCGACTTTTCATTTGTGTGAGCATCTGAATTGGAGAACAATGTAAATAGTAGACGGTATCCCTGGACCACACATATCAACTGGAAATTGACATATCGACGAGAACAGTATTGTGATATGACAAATATTTGCATGAACATTTTTAAATGCGTGTATACCTGTGCAATTTACAAAAATACGTTCACCGATGCAGCACCAACAAAATGCAAAGGAGCGGGCGATATTCAGCGTGAAACTGGACAGTTTCCTCAAGACAGGCAGCGGAACTAACAACATGATCATACGCTATTGAAATAACATCAAGAAAAACAACCGTGTTGTATTTCTGGCGGGTTTTAGGGGTATTTAGACATTTATTTTATGCCCATTACTTATAAAAAAAAAACATAGGAAGTAATGTTATCATTGTGCTTCAAATATCATATAATAGTGACACCGATACTTCCTCAGATATTCGTGTTATCGACAATAAAAAGGACTTTGCAAACAAAACCGCATGGTGGCAGCACACAACAATCGGGTCCCAGCACTGTCGAGCGCTTTACTAGTTTGGTTTTGTTAACAATGTATGTCGCCACAAAATATGTATGTAGGACTATTCCGCAACTAAGACAAGAACTTTGATAGGGGTGGGGTGTGTTATTGCATCAGTCAAAAAGAGAGACATTTGAATATTGCCGGAGACGAATGAACGCCCATTGGCAAAGATTCGAGATTGTCAAGCTCGCAAGGCACACTTAATGCACGACTAATATAGACCTTACGTCATAATAAATTTAAAAAGTAATAGAAGCCGGAATGTGGGTGGTGCCATCGGAGTATTGCAAAGTCTCCCATTCCACATACAGAGTTACAGGCAATATTCGTCTTTTGACAGAAGCGGTGTCGGACACCAAGCTCATTATGTAGATAATGCGACTTTTTTCAGACGCCAACGAGTGTGCGACCAACAACGGCGGGTGTACACAGAGATGCGTGAACTCTGAAGGAAGTTATCGGTGTGAATGTAACAACGGCTATCAACTGGACAGTGGCGATCTACACACATGTGTTGGTCAGTTTCTGTAATATTCAACTCTGACATGAGTAACATATATATATATATATATATATATATATATATATATATATATATATATATATATATATATATATATATTGCTCATTTCCTAGCGATACTCGTCCTAATGATACTCACTTATATGTTTCCATCGTGCTGTTGCTATTAGCGAGGCTACGATCTCGCCACCGACAGACAAACGTGTAGCGGTAAGATGAGGGTTGGCGTGTTCCATGTGCAGTCTGGATGCAATTCATTATTTCACAATATTGCTCTCAGAGACATCATAAAACGTCACGAAACGTCAACGTGTGCCAATATGTCTCCTCGTTTCTCTCACTCAGTGCCACTTAACTTAACTCACTTAACTTAACTCAATGCATTGGCTCCATGTTCAATATCGCATTATTTTCAAGATCTGCACAAAGGCTGTCAAGACATGACGAGACTAAGGTAACATTGACTGTGAAAACGAGTAATTTACGTATTGTGAACGAATGCGACCAAAATAAAGGCCTAACAAGGCAGGACGTTCCATTTGTTCCTGCAGGACGTGGTTTCATTTGTTCCTTCCGGACGTGGTTTCATTTGTTCCAGTTGGACGTGGTTTCATTTGTTCCAGTTGGACGTGGTTTCATTTGTTCCAGTTGGACGTGGTTTCATTTGTTCCAGTTGAACGTGGTTTCATTTGTTCCAGTTGAACGTGGTTTCATTTGTTCCAGTTGAACGTGGTTTCATATGTTCCAGTTGGACGTGGTTTCATTTGTTCCAGTTGGACGTGGTGTCATTTATTCCAGTTGGACGTGGTTTCATTTGTTCCAGTTGGACGTGGTTTCATTTGTTCCAGTTGCACGTGGTTTCATTTGTTCCAGTTGGACGTGGTTTCACTTGTTCCAGTTGGCGTGGTTTCGTTTGTTCCAGTTGGACGTGATTTCATTTGTTCCAGTTGGACGTGGTTTCATTTGTTCCAGTTGGGCGTGATTTCATTTGTATCTGCCGTATTGGTCTGAACTGGCCAACGACAGAATATCATTTATGAACCACTGAATTTACTCTCAATAACAATAACTGATATTCGTGTGTGACTTCATACAAACATAACAGCTATTTTAAGTGAAGTAAACCAATATACCATAGATGGAAGGAACAATATAACTAGGAGGAAATTAAGGCAGACGAAAACACCAGTGGGAGGTCCGTTTTAATTAATCGAATTTACCTTCACAAAACATATAACAAACTGTCTACTTCTTTAAAATGAGACATCTTCCAGACGACATTTTCTTCTTTTTAACATCTTGATGATTTTGGCAGGTATAGTAATAGACGCTTCTGAGCAATGCATTAAATATGCTACGTTGAATTGGAATTTTTTTCCAGACATTGGTTTTAATGTACTAAATGATCTACTGTGCACATTGTCCATAGATTAGTGCATGCTTCGTAATAGACGGTCTTCTTTGGGTGGGAATATCTTCCAGATGTTGACGTACAATGCACTACACGACCTTCTTCTTGGACGTGCAACATCTTTCACACCGTCTATCGTTGCGTTTCTTTCAGACAACAACGAGTGTGTATCTAACAATGGCGGTTGCACTCAGAGATGTGTCAACTCTGAAGGGAGCTACAGATGTGAATGTAACACCGGCTATCAGCTGAGCAGCGGAGATCTACAGACTTGTGTCGGTAAGTATACATAATAACAAAAGTTGGGATATATATATACACAAACAGGTTCCGCAAGTATACCGGATTTTTTTTAAACGAAAGAACACCCATTTCTAAAAAAAAATCATGACGTCAACGAGTGTACGAACAACAATGGCGGATGTACGAAGCGATGCGTCAACTCAGTTACCGCTCTAATACATTATGTTACAGCTGCGTTGATTGCTTTGCATTTAGTACTATTGTGTGCTTGTCATGTACATATGAATGAAATATGTTTGCATAACAACTCAGATCGCAGAATAAATACAAGTTTGCGAGATATCCTCCAATCAAAAACTGTACTTGGCTGTCAGAAATGCACACTAGTAAGGCATGAAGGAACAAGTTGCGTTATACTTTTGCGCATAATAACTGGAAATACACAACGTTACAAAAGGCAGTTTGCTATGATAAATTAATAATAATGGCAAAAAACACCAGCTTTCCCGGAGGAAGTATCACAAGTATGTAGGTTTCCTGTGTGCACACCGTTGTTTTGTAATATATGTTTGTCCTACAGATGTGAAATAATGCCGCCAGAAGAACGGTGGATGCAGCCATCTATGTCTCGAGACAGCTATGTCAGGTGTTCTACACATATTATTACTGTATGTTTTGTATGTGCATGTACACATATGATATTTCAGATGTCAACGAGTGTGCGTCAAATAATGGCGGCTGTACTCACACATGCGTCAACTCCGAAGGCAGCTACCTGTGTGAATGTAACCAAGGTTACCAACTGGACAGTACAAACCAAAGTGCTTGTGTTGGTGAGTAGATCCAACAGAATCGTGACACCAAAATGTCGACTTGACTTCGGTTATTGTTCTAAGACACAATCAACAATTGTGATCAACAAACGGAAAGTAAATGTGCTAATTGTTTGAAATATGACACATCCACTTATAGTAGACGAGCTGTTGCACAGAAGTAGGAGACGTGATTAATCGAATCCACACGCAATTTTTTTATTCAAGTATATCTGACATGGCCGAAAGCTTCTACGAAATTAATACGAACAATTCATTAAAATACTTTTAGTTTTCTCACAAAACATATTTCACTTTCATGAATAAACTGGTAATTTATTATTCATGAAACCAATCAGTAAATATAGATGAATGTGTATCATTCTAAAGAGTGTAATTTGATTAGTTACTGTAATCCACAAGATATGAATGCAGGTGAAAGACGTCAAAGCATAACGAAATTAAGGTACCATTAACGGTGGAAACGACTAATATAATAGTATGTATTGTGAACGAATGAGACCAAAATAATGGCTGACGGAGTCACTTCTGTCAGAAGAAGGCAGGACGTTTCATTTGTTCCTGCTGGAAGTCGTTTTATTTGTTCCTATCGGACGTGGTTTCATTTGTTTCTTCCGGACGTGGTTTCATTTGTTCCTGCCTAACGGTGTTTCATTTGTTCCTACAAGACGTGGTTTCATTTGTTCGTACCGGACGTGGTTTCATTTGTTCCTTCCAGACGTGGTTTCATTTGTTCCTTCCGGACGTGGTTTCATTTGTTCCTTCCAGACGTGGTTTCATTTGTTCCTCCGGACGTGGTTTCATTTGTTCCTTCCGGATGTGGTTTCATTTGTTCCTTCCGGACGTGGTTTCATTTGTTCCTACCGGACGTGGTTTCATTTGTTTCTTCCGGACGTGGTTTCATTTGTTCCTTCCGGACGTGGTTTCATTTGTTCCTTCCGGACGTAGTTTCATTTGTTCCTGCCGGACGTTGTTTCATTTGTTCCTACCGGACGTGGTTTCATTTGTTCCTTCCGGACGTGGTTTAATTTGTTCCTTCCGGACGTGGTTTTATTTGTTACTTCCGGACGTGGTTTCATTTGTTCCTTCCGGACGTGGTTTTATTTGTTCCTTCCGGACGTGGCTTCATTTGTTCCTACCGGAAGTGGTTTCATTTGTTCCTTCCGGACGTGGTTTCATTTGTTCCTTCCAGACGTAGTTTCATTTTTTTCTTCCGGACTTGGTTTCATTTGTTCCTTCCGGACGTGGTTTCATTTGTTCCATCCGGACGTGGTTTTATTTGTTCCTTCCGGACGTGGCTTCATTTGTTCCTACCGGACGTGGTTTCATTTGTTCCTTCCGGACGTGGTTTCATTTGTTCCTTCCGGACGTGATTTCATTTGTTCCTTCCGGACGTGGTTTCATTTGTTTCTTCCGAACGTGGTTTTATTTGTTCCTACCGGACGTGGTTTCATGTGTTCCTTCTGGATGTGGTTTCATTTGTTCCTTCCGGACGTGGTTTCATTTGTTCCTGTCGGATGTGGTTTCATTTGTTCCTTCCGGACATGGTTTCATTTGTTCCTTCTAGACGTGGTTTCATTTGCTCTTTCCGGACGTGGTTTCATTTGTTCCTTCCGGACGTGGTTTCATTTGTTCCTTCCGGACGTCGTTTCAATTGTTTCTGTCGGACCTGGTTTCATTTGTTTCTTCCGGACGGAGTTTCAACTGGCTAACGACAGAATATTTGTCATGAACCACTGAATTGAAACTAAATAACAATAACTGAGACTCGTGTATGACTTCTCACAAACATAACAGTTATTTTAAGTGAAGTAAACCAATATACCATAGATGGAAGGAACAATATAACTAGGAGGAAATTAAGACAGACGAAAACACCAGTGGGCGGTCCGTTCTAATTAATCGAATTTACCTTATCAAAACATGTAACAAACTGTCTACTTTTTTTATTGAGACAACTTCCAGACGACCGTTTGTTCTTTTTGACATCTTGATGATATTGACAGGTATAGTAATATACGATCTGCTTCTGAACAATGCATTTACAATATGCTACGTTGAATTGGACACTTTTATCCAGACATTGGTTTGAATGTACTAAATGATCTACTGTGCACATTGTCCATAGATTAGTGCATGCTTGGTAATAGACGGTCTTCTTTGTGTGGGAATATCTTCCAGATGTTGACGTACAATGCACTACACGACCTTCTTCTTGGACGTGCAACATCTTTCACACCGTCTACCGTTGCGTTTCTTTCAGACATCAACGAGTGTGTATCTAACAATGGCGGTTGCACTCAGAGATGTGTCAACTCTGAAGGGAGCTACAGATGTGAATGTAACACCGGCTATCAGCTGAACAGCGGAGATCTGCAGACTTGTGTCGGTAAGTATACGTAGAAACAAATGTTGGGATTTATATATATATATATATATATATATATATATATATATATATATATATATATATATATATATATATATATATATATATATATATATATATATACATATATACACTAACAGGTTCTGCAAGTATACCGGATTTTTTGTTAAAACGAAAGTACACCCATTTCTAAAAAATTCTCACGAGATATGACATAAGTCATACCAACAAGGCGCTTCTTTCAGACGTCAACGAGTGTACGAACAACAATGACGGATGTACGAAGCGATGCGTCAACTCAGTTACCGCTCTAATACATTATGTTACAGCTGCGTTGATTTCTTTGCATTTAGTACTATTGTGTGCTTGGCATGTACATTTGAATAAATTATGCTTGCATAACAACTCAGATCGCAGAATAAATACAAGTTTGCAAGATATCCTCCAATCAAAAACTGTACTTGGCTGTCAGAAATGCACACTAGTAAGACATGAAGGAACAAGTTGCGTTATACTTTTGCGTATAATAACTGGAAATACACAACGTTACAAAAGGCAGTTTGCTATGATAAAATTAATAATAATGGCAAAAAACACCAGCTTTCCCGGAGGAAGGATCACAAGTATGTAGGTTTCCTGTGTGCACACCGTTGTTTTGTAATATATGTTTGTCCTACAGATGTGAAATAATGCCGCCAGAAGAACGGTGGATGCAGCCATCTATGTCTCGAGACAGCTATGTCAGGTGTTCTACACATATTATTCCTGTATGTTTTGTATGTGCATGTACACATATGATATTTCAGATGTCAACGAGTGTGCGTCAAACAATGGCGGCTGTACTCACACATGCGTCAACTCCGAAGGCAGCTACCTGTGCGAATGTAACCAAGGTTACCAACTGGACAGTACAAACCAAAGTGCTTGTGTTGGTGAGTAGATCCAACAGAATCGTGACACCAAAACGTCGACGTGACTTCGGTTATTGTTCTAAGACACAATCAACAATTGTGATCAATAAACGGAAAGTAAATGTGCTAATTATTTGAAATATGACACACCCACTTATAGTAGACGAGCTGCTGCACAGAAGTAGGAGACGTGATTAATCGAATCCACACGCAGTTTTTTTATTCAAGTATATCTGACATGGCCGAAAGCTTCTACGAAATTAATACGAACAATTCATTAAAATACTTTTAGTTTTCTCACAAAACATATTTCACTTTCATGAATGAACTAGTAATTTATTATTCATGAAACCAATCAGTAAATATAGAATGAATGTGTATCATTCTAAAGAGTGTAATTTGATTAATTACTGTAATCCACAAGATATGAAGGCAGGTGAAAGACGTCAAAGCATAACGAAACTAAGGTACCATTAACGGTGGAAACGACTAATATAATAGTATGTATTGTGAACGAATGCGACCAAAATAATGGCTGACGGAGTCACTTCTGTCAGAAGAAGGCAGGACGTTTCATTTGTTCCTGCTGGAAGTCGTTTTATTTGTTCCTACCGGACGTGGTTTCATTTGTTCCAACAGGACGTGGTTTCATTTGTTCCTACCGGACGTGGTTTCATTTGTTCCTTCCGGACGTGGTTTTATTTGTTCCTTCCGGACGTGGTTTCATTTGTTCCTTCCAGACGTGGTTTCATTTGTTCCTTCCGGACGTGGTTTCATTTGTTCCTTCCAGACGTGGTTTCATTTGTTCCTGTCGGACGTGGTTTCATTTGTTTCTTCCGGACGGAGTTTCAACTGGCTAACGACAGAATATTCTTCATGAACCACTGAATTGAATCTAAATAACAATAACTGAGACTCGTGTATGACTTCTCATAAACATAACAGTTATTTTAAGTGAAGTAAACCAATATACCATAGATGGAAGGAACAATATAACTAGGAGGAAATTAAGACAGACGAAAACACCAGTGGGCGGTCCGTTCTAATTAATCGAATTTACCTTATCAAAACATGTAACAAACTGTCTACCTTTTTTATTGAGACAACTTCCAGACGACCGTTTGTTCTTTTTGACATCTTGATGATATTGACAGGTATAGTAATAGACGATCTGCTTCTGAACAATGCATTTACAATATGCTACGTTGAATTGGACACTTTTATCCAGACATTAGTTTTAATGTACTAAATGATCTACTGTGCACATTATCCACAGATTAGTGCATGCTTCGTAATAGACGGTCTTCTTTGTGTGGGAATATCTTCCAGATGTTGGCGTACAATGCACTACACGACCTTCTTCTTGGACGTGCAACATCTTTCACACCGTCTACCGTTGCGTTTCTTTCAGACATCAACGAGTGTGTATCTAACAATGGCGGTTGCACTCAGAGGTGTATCAACTCTGAAGGGAGCTACAGATGTGAATGTAACACCGGCTATCAGCTGAACAGCGGAGATCTACAGACTTGTGTCGGTAAGTATACGTAGTAACAAAAGTTGGGATTTATATATATATATATATATATATATATATATATATATATATATATATATATATATATATATATATATATATATATATATATATATATATATATATATATATACACACACTAACAGGTTCTGCAAGTATACCGGATTTTTTGTTAAAACGAAAGTATACCCATTTCTAAAAAAATATCACGAGATATGACATAAGTCTTACCAACAAGGCGTTTCTTTCAGACTTCAACGAGTGTACGAACAACAATGGCAGATGTACGATGCGATGTGTCAACTCTGTCGGAAGTTACCGCTCTAATACATTATGTTACAGCTGCGTTGATTGCTTTGCATTTAGGATTATTGTGTGCTTGGCATGTACATATGAATGAAATATGTTTGCATAACAACTCAGATCGCAGACAAAATACAAGTGTGCGAGATATCCTCCAATCAAAAACTGTACTTGGCTGTCAGAAATGCACACTAGTAAGACATGAAGGAACAAGTTGCGTTATACTTTTGCGTATAATAACTGGAAATACACAACGTTACAAAAGGTAGTTTGCTATGATAAAATTAATAATAACGGTAAAAAACACCAGCTTTCCCGGAGGAAGTATCACAAATATGTAGGTTTCCTGTGTGCACACCGTTGTTTTGTAATATATGTTTGTCCTACAGATGTGAAATAATGCCGCCAGAAGAACGGTGGATGCAGCCATCTATGTCTCGAGACAGCTATGTCAGGTGTTCTACACATATTATTCCTGTATGTTTTGTATGTGCATGTACACATATGATATTTCAGATGTCAACGAGTGTGCGTCAAACAATGGCGGCTGTACTCACACATGCGTCAACTCCGAAGGCAGCTACCTGTGTGAATGTAACCAAGGTTACCAACTGGACAGTACAAACCAAAGTGCTTGTGTTGGTGAGTAGTTCCAACAGAATCGTGACACCAAAATGTCGACGTGACTTCGGTTATTGTTCTAACATACAATCAGCAATTGTGATCAACAAACGGAAAGTAAATGTGCTAATTGTTTGAAATATGACACATCCACTTATAGTAGACGAGCTGCTGCACAGAAGTAGGAGACGTAATTAATCGAATCCATACGCAATTTTTTTATTCAAGTATATCTGACATGGCCGAAAGCTTCTACGAAATTAATACGAACAATTCATTAAAATACTTTTAGTTTTCTCACAAAACATATTTCACTTTCATGAATAAACTGGTAATTTATTATTCATGAAACCAATCAGTAAATATAGAACGAATGTGTATTATTCTAAAGAGTGTAATTTGATTAGTTACTGTAATCCACAAGATATGAAGGCAGGTGAAAGATGTCAAAGCATAACGAAACTAAGGTAACATTAACGGTGGAAACGACTAATATAATAGTATGTATTGTGAACGAATGTGACCAAAATAATGGCTGACAGAGTCACTTCTGTTAGAAGAAGGTAGGACGTTTCATTTGTTCCTGCTGGAAGTCGTTTTATTTGTTCCTACCGGACGTGGTTTCATTTGTTCCTTCCGGACGTGGTTTCATTTGTTCCTGCCTAACGGTGTTTCATTTGTTCCTACCGGACGTGGTTTCTGTTGATCCTTCCGGACGTGGTTTCATGTGTTCCTTCCTGACGTGGTTTCATTTGTTCCTTCCGGACGTGGTTTCATTTGTTCCTTCCGGACGTGGTTTCATTTGTTCCTTCCGGACGTGGTTTCATTTGTTCCTGCTGGACGTGGTTTCATTTGTTCCTTCCGGACAGAGTTTCAACTGGCTAACGACAGAATATTATTCATGAACCACTGAATTGACTCTAAATAACAATAACTGAGTCTCGTGTATGACTTCTCACAAACATAACAGTTATTTTAAGTGAAGTAAACCAATATACCATAGATGGAAGGAACAATATAACTAGGAGGAAATTAAGGCAGACGAAAACACAAGTGGGCGGTCCGTTCTAATTAATCGAATTTACCTTAGCAAAACATGTAACAAACTCTCAACTTTTTTTATTGAGACATCTTCCAGACGACCGTTTGTTCTTTTTGACATATTTTAACATGATATTGACAGGTACAGTAATAAACGATTTGCTTCTGAATATTGCATTTACAATATGCTACGTTGAATTGAACACTTTTTTCCAGACATTGGTTTTAATGTACTAAATGGTTTACTGTGCACATTGTCCATATATTAGTGCATGCGTAGTAATAGACGGTCTTCATTGGGTGGGAATATCTTCCAGATGTTGGCGTACAATGCACTACACGACCTTCTTCTTGGACTTGCAACATCTTTCACCCATATCTACCGTTGCGTTTCTTTCAGACATCAACGAGTGTGTATCTAACAATGGCGGTTGCACTCAGAGATGTGTCAACTCTGAAGGGAGCTACAGATGTGAATGTAACACCGGCTATCAGCTGAACAGCGGAGATCCACATACTTGTGTCGGTAAGTATACGTAATAAAAAAAGTTGCGATTTATATATACACTAACAGGTTCTGCAAGTATACCGGATTTTTTTTTAAAACGAAAGTACACCCAGTTCTTTAAACAAAATCATGAGATATGACATAAGTCATACCAACAAGGCGTTTCTTTCAGACGTCAACGAATGTACGAGTAACAATGGCGGATGTACGAAGCGATGCGTCAACTCTGTCGGAAGTTGCGTTGATTGCTTTGCATTTAGTACTATTGTGTGCTTGTCATGTACATATAAATGAAATATGTTTGCATAACAACTCAGATCGCAAAATAAATACAAGTGTGCGAGATACCCTCCAATCAAAAACTGTACTTGGCTGTCAGAAATGCACACTAGTAAGACATGAAGGAACAAGTTGCGTTATACTTTTGCGTATAATAACTGGAAATACTGAACGTTACAAAAGGCAGTTTGCTATCATAAAATTAATATTAATGGTAAAAAACACCAGCTTTCCCGGAGGAAGGATCACAAGTATGTATATTTCCTCTGTGCACACCGTTGTTTTGTAATATATGTTTGTCCTACAGATGTGAAATAATGCGGTCAGAAGTATGGTGGATGCAGCCATCTATGTCTCATAGACATATATATAGAACGAATGTGTATCATTCTAAAGAGTGCAATTAGATTAATTAGTGTAATCCAACAAATATGGAGGCAGGTGAAAGCTGTCAAACGACATAATAAATAACGAATAATGAAACTAAGGTAACATTAACGGTGAAACGACTAATATAAAAGTATGTATTGTGAACGAATGCGACCAAAATAATGGCTGACGGAGTCACTTCTGTCAGAAGAAGGCAGGTCGTTTCATTTGTTCCTGCCGGAAGTGGTTTCATTTGTTCCTACCGGACGTGGTTTCATTTTTTCTTGATGGACGTGGCTTCATTTGTTTCTGCCGGACGTGGCCAACGACAGCAGGACGTGGCCAACGACAGCAGATCATGAAATAATGAGTCGACTTTCTGTTACTTGTGATCATCATATATGAATAGACACAAACAAAACCAATTATTTTAAGAGCAGTATACCCAGACACAACGGAAGGAACAACGTAACGCAGAGCAAACTTGTGTTTCCTATTTCAAAATAAAGGCAGACGAAAACACCAGTGGGAGGTCCATTTTGATTAATCGAATTTACCTTGACATCATATGTAACAATATGTCTATATGTCTTCTTTGAATGGATCATCTTCCAATGTAACAGGCTACCCTTTCTTCTTCTTTGAACGGGAACACCTTATAGATATTAATGAATAATGCATTTACGATATTCTATTTTGAATTGGAACATCTTCCAGACATTGATATTGAATGTGCGAGATTGTTTACTTTTTTATATGAACATCTTCTCGACATTGGTACATGCATTGTAATAAACGATCTTCTTTGGACGGTAATTTCTTCCAGATGTGTGTATAATGCATTATACGATCTTTTTCTTTCAAGCATTTGTAATTCCTGTTTACTCTTGTGTTTCTTTCAGACACCAACGAATGTGCATCGAACAATGGCGGTTGCTCCCAAAGATGTGTCAACTCTAATGGAAGCTACAGATGTGAATGTACTAACGGCTATCAACTGGACAGCGGAGATTTGCATTCTTGTGTCGGTGAGTACACGTTGCGAAGTAACAACATTCTTGTGTCGGTGAGTACACGTTGCGAAGTAACAACATTCTTGTGTCGGTGAGTACACGTTGCGAAGTAACAACATTCTTGTGTCGGTGAGTACACGTTGCGAAGTAACAACATTCTTGTGTCGGTGAGTACACGTTGCGAAGTAACAACATTCTTGTGTCGGTGAGTACACGTTGCGAAGTAACAACATTCTTGTGTCGGTGACTACACGTTGCGAAGTAACAACATTCTTGTGTCGGTGAGTACACGTTGCGAAGTAACAACATTCTTGTGTCGGTGAGTACACGTTGCGAAGTAACAACATTCTTGTGTCGGTGACTACACGTTGCGAAGTAACAACAACAGTTGGATTTTAATATACTGAACCTTCTGGAATTATCTCGTATTTACTGGGGGCAAAAGGTACTAAAGGGCTCTTAATTGACACGTTTTCATTGTCACACACGCACGCACGCACGCATACACACTCATACTTATTCACTAAACAAACACCCTGTTTACACACACGGCCTTGGTTGTCTTTATGCTCTACAAGCACGTCGACATGCGTTGTTTCCTAACAAGCTAATACTGAGCTGTTCCCTGTCTGAATGCAGGCGACACGGGACACTGTGTCACCAACTGTAGCGGCCTGCCAGCAGGCAACTACCAGTCGTGTAGTGGCTGTCACGTCTACGCGTCATGTGACGCGGTTGGGAACCTCTTCGACAACCGTCCGTGCCCTGGCGGTCTCGTGTGGGACGACAACAGGAAGCGATGCGGTTGGACATCAGACACCTGGTAGGTGGCGCTATTGTTGTTAATGTGCCGGATTTGGTTATTGCATCTAATGGACGTAAACACCTTCAACGGGAAGGTGTGTGGTATTGACCTGTTTGTTTGGCAGTGGCGTGGAGCAGTATGAGCCAGGTTTGGTTATTGCATCTAATGGGCGTAAACACCTTAGGCGGGAAGGTGTGTGGTATTGACCCGTTTGTTTGGCAGTGGCGTGGAGCAGTATGAGCCAGGTTTGGTTATTGCATATAATGGGCGTAAACACCTTAGGCGGGATGATGTGTAGTATTGACCCGTTTGTTTGGCAGTGGCGTGGAGCAGCATGAGCCAGGTTTGGTTATTGCATCTAATGGGCGTAAACACCTTAGGCGGGATGATGTGTAGTATTGACCCGTTTGTTTGGCAGTGGGGTGGAGCAGTATGAGCCAGATGTAAAAACAAACATATTGATTGTCCGGAAAAAGGAGCATACCTGTTAATATGTTGTTGAAATTCGCAATAATGCATGGGTAGCAATCATGCATGGGTTGTAATTAAGAGTAACGGACATGAATTATGGGTAATACTTTTTAAATATTAAATACCAACTATGTCATTCAGGTCATTACAGTGGATTTTATCGCCAACTAAGACACTAACAGTGGTTTCGTTTAATTGGTTTCATCCGTCGCTAGTCGTGACACAAATGTACATCTCATCTCACCGCGAGTACATCTCATCTCACCTCGAGTACATCTCATCTCACCGCGAGTACATCTCATCTCACCTCGAGTACATCTCATCTCACCGCGAGTACATCTCATCTCACCTCGAGTACATCTCATCTCACCGCGAGTACATCTCATCTCACCGCGAGTACAAATTAAGCGTAGCGACACTTTCTGCTCTTAAATGGAACCATTAATTTATATTCAGATGGATAGGAACCATTCCGCTAGTTAGTCCAGATGAAGAGGTTGTGTCAGAAGCGATGACATATATTAACTTCCAACCAGAAGACATATACGTCAGTCATTTCCTCTCTGGCTCACCAGGTTTTACCGGAAATAATTTACCATTGCAACCACATCGTCAGTAGCGCGTAAATGCGTAATAACTATAGCAAGTGGAAAACATGCAAACAAATCAACAAGGGAATTATGATGGTTTGCCGTTTGCTGCAGTAGAGGACGTGTTAGAAATTAAATATATAACGTCATGGGCACTAGAACAACGGTTGGCGCCATTGTTTGCCCATAGGCACTGGTAATGCAGAACGGGGGAATGATATATTCGCGATTCTGCGATAACATCCGCGAACAGTTCATGTTTAGTTCATGGAGACGAATTTATAAGAACAGTTGATTATTGGATGTTCATATTCAGGACGGTGGCAGTACTAATGCTGTCAATATTTGCATGAACAAAACTGTACTAACGAATATGCACAATGCATCTATGAAATACGCTTGTAATGCAAACAAGAATATGTTTCTGCAATCTTTCAGTGGATAGTCAGCAACGTCATAGCGAGAACAACACCAGCAACGTCATAGTTAGAACAACACCAGCAACGTCATAGCGAGAACAACACAAGCAACGTCATAGCTAGAACAACACCAGCAACGTCATAGCGAGAACAACACCAGCATCGAAGTTACTAACTTTATTTCTTAGCATCGGAGTTACTAACTTTAATTCTTAGCATCGGAGTTACTAACTTTATTTCTTAGCATCGGAGTTACTAACTTTAATTCTTAGCATCGGAGTCATCTCCATTCACAGTATCTATGACATGCACGACTTGCCGAGAAGTCATTTAAGTCAAATAAGTGTGCTTAATACAATTATCGTAATGGGACAACACTTCTGAAAGGATCAACTGCAGTAGAGCCTTATGTTTGGCTAAATAAGCTCGCCACATTGCATCCGGGTGATCTTTGATGTGTTTCAATATGTCATGATTGAAACCCGGTCGTCGATAAGTTAGTGATTGTGGTTGTCGGTAATTGTACATGTTGCTTATTATTTTAGTTTAGAAATAAAACTTTGATCTTAAGAAAAAACATGTGTATTATGTTTTGTTACATTTAAACAATTATCAATAAACTAATTAATCATTTAAAAATTCATGTGGTATGTCGGCTTTCTACCCCATACACCATGTATGGGTTCGTCATGTCGTATACCGTCATCTGTTAAAATTCTCAAAATAGTTTTTCTTTTGCAATATGCGGGCGGGCGGGCGGGCGGGCGGGCGGGCGGGCGGGCGGGCGGGCGGGCGGGCGGGCGGGCGGGCGGGCGGGCGGGCGGGCGGGCGGGCGGGCGGGCGGGCGGGCGGGCGGGCGGGCGGGCGGGCGGGCGGGCGGGCGGGCGGGCGGGCGGGCGGGCGGGCGGGCGGGCGGGCGGGCGGGCGGGCGGGCGGGCGGGCGGGCGGGCGGGCGGGCGGGCGGGCGGGCGGGCGGGCGGGCGGGCGGGCGGGCGGGCGGGCGGGCGGGCGGGCGGGCGGGCGGGCGGGCGGGCGGGCGGGCGGGCGGGCGGGCGGGCGGGCGGGCGGGCGGGCGGGCGGGCGGGCGGGCGGGCGGGCGGGCGGGCGGGCGGGCGGGCGGGCGGGCGGGCGGGCGGGCGGGCGGGCGGGCGCGCGGGCGGGCGGGCGGGCGGGGGGGCGGGCTCATTCGCGAGAATAGATACACACACACGTATACACTTACGTACATATATACTTAGTTCACACATGTTTTCTCTATATATCTCTCCCTCCGTCCTTCCGTCCTTCCGTCCCTCCATACCTCCCTCACTCCATCTACTCTTTGTCCTCTTTCTCTATCTCTCACTCTTACGCTCACGCCCTCAATTTTCGCGCACGGACACCACGACCCACACACACACACACACACACACACACACACACACACACACACACACACACACACACACACACACACACACACACCACCCACACACTTCCATTTGTTAACGAAGGCACACAATACATACGCATTGTTTCAAGATCACTATAACACAAAAACAAAGCCAAATCGTAGACTTACTTAAATCAAAAGGAAGGTTTTACTTTGCATTATAAAATGAGCAGACCGGATAACTCAAAAGTGCTATTCCACGAAGGTCATCCGTCAATCGCAATTGAAGCATTGAAGGAGTCGCACAGGAAGCAACGATATCCGTCCTCAAAACCAAAGGTCAAGGTCAACATAAAAATTAAAATGCCAAACTAAAGTGAGTCAAGTGTCAACGATTATTACTATAAAGCTGATGTTCATACCATTACGTATTCCCAGTTCTGTTAGTAGCAGTGTGGGTAATTTGTGGAGAGGTTCCATTAGTTTGGAGTTGGACAACGGCGAATGACTCGGCTCTGTTGTCGACGGCGTCGTCTGTTCTCGAAGACGTGGCTACATCTAACGCAAGCAACACGGGTGACTTTCTTGACGATCTGAGCACCCGTCTATGGAGGTGGGTCTGGCCCCTGCTCTGCGTGACGGGACTCGTCGGTAACTCGCTCGTGCTACTAGTGCTGAGGCAGGACCGACTCGTGCGGACCTCGGTCAACGTGTTATTGACCGCCCTGGCCGTCGCAGACAGTCTTGTGCTGATGGTCGTTGATTGTCAATTGCGATCTATCCAGTTTTTGCCGGGGCCTTACTGCTCGAAAGTACGAGTACATGGACGCGTCGTCTATTTGGATAATTATCTTATCACGTCCATCCGCCCCGATACACAAGCTGCGGCTGCACTCCCCGAACAAAGCCGCCTTATGCAGCGTGTCGCTGTTGGCCTCCGTCAAGAGGATCGACGTCTCCGTCGTGTCGCCCGTTGTCCGTTACGTCCGTTGACACGCGACGTTGTCCGTTACGTCCGTTGCGCTGCATTGATTGCATGAGCTGTTACCGGCCATGGCTGAACCTCGTCACTACCAGCGCCATGCGATTTATGCTAATTCAACTCTGTGTTACTCTAAAGCCGATGTTTGAGTCGTTATTGCAAATATTAGATATTTTGTTCGTGGCAATGTGGGTAATTTATGGAGAGGTTCCATTAGATTGGAGTTGGACAATGGCGAATGACTCGGCTCTGTTGTCGACGGCGTCGTCTGTTTTCGAAGACGTGGCTACATCTAACGCAAGCAACACGGGTGACTTTCTTGACGATCTGAGCACCCGTCTATGGAGGTGGGTCTGGCCCCTGCTCTGCGTGACGGGACTCGTCGGTAACTCGCTCGTGCTACTAGTGCTGAGGCAGGACGGACTCTTGCGGACCTGGTCAACGTGTTATTGACCGCCCTGGCCGTCGGGGACAGTCTTGTTCTGATAGCCGCGTCGGTTGTGGTCTACCTAATTTACATATGGAGCTTCTGGCTCCAAATTACGAGTACATCGGCGTGTCACACCGTCTTGTGCTGATTGACGTGTCACGCCGTCTTGTGGTGATGGGCGTGTCACGCCGTCTTGCCAATACACCATACACTAATAACTGCGTCTATCTTCGTCAAGAACCTGGACCTCTGCTTTATATTTTCTTATGCCACGAACTCTTCGGACAAAGTCGTTTGCGACATCCCGGTGCGCTCCGTGGATTATATACTCAACTGCCGGCCTCTGATTAACATCGCCCTCAACACCGCCATGCCATCATGTATTGTTCTCGCATGCAACTGGGCGATAGTGAGGCAGCTACTGCGGAACCAAATGCCGACGGCCGTGCGAGAATCCGTGACGCGCACCACACTCATGTGTCTGGGCGTGTCTTTTGCCTTCATCGTCTGTATCGTTCCCATTGATGTTGTCATCGTCATCGACCGCTACTGGCCAATGACGTCACCGATAATGGATGTTGTGATCGGCTGCCTGATTCTCCTGCGATATGTCAATCACACCATCAACTTGTTCCTCTTCAGTCTGACGAGTGGACACTTCCGGAGCGAGTTGGTCGCGTTGTTTCGCAGTTGCCTCCAGCGCGGACTCGCGGCGGCGGCTGTGGCTCGCGGGATGTCATCTCCTGTTACCGGCAGGTTCACGTTCCGACGGGGCTTTGAGGAACAATTAGAGATGCGATAAAACGATGATTGGCGACATTTCTGCTGTCGACGCAGTCAAACTGGTTTTGCATTTCGTGTTTGGATGACCGTTTTTGAATGACCGTTGTTTGGGTGACCGTTGTTTGGGTGACCGTTGTTTGGGTGACCGTTGTTTGGGTGACCGTTGTTTGGATGACCGTTGTTTGGGTGACCGTTGTTTGGGTGACCGTTGTTTGGGTGCTCATGGAATACACCTTCCCCGCAGTTCGTTGTCGAAGTCCCAAATCTGATCAACTGAAGTAAATAAAATTATAGTCATTTATACTTTTGATGTCTGCCCATTGACACTTTATCAGGTACATTTTGTCAGATATCTTGAACTCTCATATTATGCCTTTCACACACAAAGTATCAAGGACATTCCAAAAATCATGTCCGACATTTCCAATACGTAAATTAGACTTTGTGACATGTAGTATACGTGTATATACTTTGTGACATGTAGTATATGTGTACACGCAGTAGTTGTAATAACAAATTCGTTTTTCGCCGAATGTCTTCGAAATTGTATCGGGGTTGCAAAAATGTACACCACTTGTGAAGCGATTGAGTATGTATACTATAAGATATATAGTTTTATTTTGTATTTTGTTGGGGGGATGTGGGGGCTCGAGTGTATATGTGGGGGCTCGAGTGTATGTATCTGGAGTTCAGCCCGCCCAGTTCAACAAAACGAACAATTCTTACACCTGTCACTGTTGTACCAATAAATGTTAGAAAGATGTTAAGACCGACGTCTTGTGTTTGTGTTTGCGGGTCCAGAGGGACAGAGGAAGGAGGAAAGCAGAAGGAAGGGAAGACGGATATGCATGCGTGCGTGCGGCGTGCGTGCCTGCGTGCCTGCGTGTGTGTTTGCATGTGTGTATGTATGTATGTATGTATGTTTGCGTGTGTGTGTGTGTGTGTGTGTGTGTGCGTGTGCGTGTGCGTGTGCGTGTGCGTGTGCGTGTGCGTGTGCGTGTGCGTGTGCGTGTGCGTGTGCGTGTGCGTGTGCGTGTGTGTGTGCGTGTGCACGTGTGTGTGCGTGTGCACGTGCGCGTGCGTACGTGCATACGTGCGTGTTTGTATTTATGTATGTATGTGTGACTGTATGGGTGTGTATGTGTGTGTGTGTGTGTATGTGTGTGTGTGTGTGTGTGTGTGTGTGTGTGTGTGTGCGTGTGCGTGTGCGTGTGCGTGCGCGTGTGCGTCCGTGTTTGTGTGTATGTGCGTGTATGTATATATGTCTATATGCATGTATGTATGTATGTATGTATGTATGTATGTATGTATGTATGTATGTATGTATGTATGTATGTATGTTTGTGTGTATGTATGTATGTGTGTATTTGTGTGTGCGTGCGAGCGTGCGTGCGTGCGTCCGTGCGTGCATGTATATTTGTACGGGTGTGTCTATTCAGCAGCTACAATGGTGTACACCGGCTAAGTAGCCTGCAGGTATTAAGCGAACCATATCCATATATATCCGATCTACATTACACCATGCTCCGAGTAACCTCATCTTTACATATCCTTTTCCCTGTGTCATAGTAACAACGTGTGACAATTGTCATGCAAACATGACCTACCAATTTTATTAAGCACCCGACCAACCGTTGTTGAAAGCAAAGAAGCAATCGAAAGCAATTTTCTAAATAAGACATTCAGACTCGATCCAGTACTGCCATGTTTTAATGTATTCATGTATCGCTCCTGTACAGCTCCGACGTACACGTAATATGTATATTTAGTTGCTAAAGTCCTGTGTCAGTGATGGGTGTGTGACAGCGTGTATATAGTATCTTGAAAGTTCGCTTAGAGTGAATGTGTACAATTAGTGAAGAGACCATGCTATGCCGGCCTATGGCTAGATAAGCACCCCGTGTCTGTGTAGTATAATGGGAACGTTGTACTCCGAAGAGTAAATTATTTTATTTATAAGCAAATTTATTAATTTAATGTATTCCATAACAACAAGCTACACCGTGTGAGGAAACTGTAATGACATACTATGACAACAAAGCCATTGCTAATTAAGGTACTATTCGAAGTAATTGTTAATCAATAAAGGCCGCCGTGAAATGACTGCGATTGGCAAAAGCAGTCTTCCACATTGGCAGGCTTTCGAAAGGTAATTAATTCAGTGTTCTCCTATAGACCCCTGTAGCGAATCAGTTACAGCTATTGTTGTCGCACTCGCGACTTCTTCAGCGCCTTCCACTCGCCCCACCTTGAAGCTGATCCAACTGTCGTTCAGCCATTAGATATGGAGTCCATCGTTCCTTTGAGTCCAACACAGACTAAACGTTCATTCGCAGTGAGGGATATGTTATTTCACATATCTAACCTTTCTCAGGTCATGTTGTATAAAGTTGACCAAGTCATACAACTGATTATTCGATGCAGCAGCAGCAGAATAAAACTGCCTGTTACACAAGTTCATATATGATTGTCTTGACATGTTATGCCAACATTTCTCTTTACGACGCGAGTCCATGAGTCGGCTCTGTAAAGTTTCGCTTTCTTTTTCCGAATTTTCCCAAGGGCAGCTTGCGTAAGAGCCACGTCGATTTCCGAGGAATCGACGGACATGCACTCACGCGGAACATCTTACTCAATATTCCGACAAACAGCGTGTGTAGACCTTGGGTAGAGGCTGCGCTTGTCTCGACGAAACAACAGTGACGTGAATTGGCAGCACTGAGTGCTTCTTCGTGCGAGACAGCCCAAGCGTCGTCGTCAAGATCATTCTTGTTGCCCACCAAGAAGACATATGTTTCAGACCCTGAAAAAAGTAACTTTGGAATGTAAATACATAAACTCTCATCAACATTGGAACTCTTTAGTTGAGATGATTTCGCATCTGCGAAACGTGTTTGTTTGAGAATATGCCAACACGTTGTGGCTAAACCGAACCATCAGTGCGATTCGTAACTATAAGAAGTTAACTTCCTGTCACCACAAACGTAAGCAGCGCTGATATTCAGATTGCCATAGCATAAACGACAGACAGAACACTGCAAGCACATTGCATAAATGTTGCTAATGAAACCAACAATTTCGTTCGTGGTAACGCTGTTGTGGGCCTTTCCATCTTGGTAACTATTGGTAACTATTGGTATATATGCTCTATTATGAAGTAGCACAATAACATTAGTAGCGTTTTGCAAGTTTACCGACAACGGATGAGAGCCCAGGTTTCATGGGTTCAGGAAAAGGTTCAGGTTCAGGAAATAAACTGGATTTTACGTTCGTAAAATACGTCCTGTTGACTGCCTTGTTGTTGATAACGTGCTTTGTCGGAGCTGTTTTTGTAACACTTTACGCAAATAGTATATAAAATGTTGCTTGTTTAATTTATCCAGAGCCAGTTCATCGCTACGTCTAGCATTGGACGATACGTAATACAATCTTACAACCTGCGTAATGTTATCGCTATGCGTAACATAAATTAATTAATAAAAAACACAGTGAAATATTCGTTGAACATACACATATGATTAATTATCGTAGACGGTTGGTGAAGCGGCACTCACGTTTTGTGCTGTTGATGTGATCAGCGATGTGGAGCGCCTCTTCGAAGGACTGGCGATCGTCGATGGCGAACACGACGACGAAGGCGTTGTTGTTGGTGATGTTCATCTGCCGCATGGCCGGGAACTCGTACTTGCCGGCAGTGTCGACCACCTCGTACAGGTGATGGATCCCGTCTGATGACACCAGGAAATACGGTGATGAAAGTATTGACACAATAACAGAAAATGAGTGTTGGCGTGTGCGTGCGCGCGTGCGCGCGTTCGTTCGTGCGTGCGTGCGTGCGTGCGCGCGTGCGTGCGTGTGACAGAATGTTGGGATAAAGACAGCGATAGCAGTGTCTGTAATCGCCCTGACGTTGGTCATAAGTTTACATGATACAATGATACCAAGGAACGATCACAATTGTCGACATATGAGATATTAAATACAGTACAGTCGGCGCATTATCTGATACTGATCTTGCCATTTTCATATGTCGGGCATGCAAAAATATAATACACAATACCACATCCAAATAACGACTTACCTCCTAGCTGAATCGTGCCAAAATAATTATCTTCAACTGTCGGTTTGTATTTCGTAGAAAACTTTCCATTCATAAACTGCGCAATTATTGCACTTTTTCCAACGCCACCCTTTCCCATGATCACAACTCTGTTATTGATCATAGTGTGGCATTCGGTCATCAATGCGCGCACGTTCGGTCGTTTATTGTCACTAGAAAACACGACTTGATTTCCTACAATGTTGCTCGACGGCAAAGTGGCTTTAGAACATGTTAGAATACGTGTTCAACCCTGATGAAAATGCTGTATGCGCTCACTAAAAATAATTTACAATGAAGCGCTGTCGACAGTCAAATTCATTATATATGACAACATTCCTCGTGTGTACATCACGTGATCAGGTTAATGGTCATTCCGTGTGACCAATCCTGCAGTCTCGCACTGTGAGCCATTTCTTGATATCAGAATCTCTTTGTTTTGCAACTTGTCTGTCTCGGCATACATACATAATAGTCACTGTAAATAATAATGTGGAATATTCAATACTAAGAAGTTTTAATTTTGGTTTTGAATGCTATTATTCCGTTACATTTCATGCATATCATCATTGTTGTCGTGATTTTGGGGTTTGAGAACTTTAACACGTGTGACCGGTGATTTAGAAAAGGATATATGCTGTGTGCATATCTGGGTGTCAAGTATTTTGGGAAAGTGTTGGTCGTTCAGGGATTACGCAGTACTGTGAAGGCGGCCAAAGTTAACTTGTAGGTTTAATATTGCAGAGTTACCTGTATGGAATTGTGTATTAGGGTAGGTGGGTAGGATTTAGGATTAAAATATGTTAATTTTAAGACGAATCAAGTGGTTGTATATGTATATATATTGGTTCCGGTGTAACTATATGTGGAGTAATTTCAAAGCATATGGAAAGGATACTAAAATGTGTGGTTCGAGACATATTGATTGATTATCTTACCCGTAGGGCGGGTTAATTGGGTGAGGCCGTTATTGGATGTGGAGGTCACATGTTGGAGATAGGGGGTTTTGTCCGCTTTCAAGACGGGTAGAGGGGAGAATCGAGACAGTTCTGAGAGAACAGAGATGGGGCTCTAGTCAGTCCGACTGTCAGTTTATGCGGTGTCCGCATTTGAAATAACGAGAGCTGACCAGTAACGTGAGCTGACCAGTAACGTGAGCCCGCCAGTGAGGGCTGGTGATTTGTTGTGACGGTTGTCGCGTGAGATACCTTAGTCACAGAAGATAATATAGACTGGGAGCCCAGAGCTTTTATTTTTGTAAACGACACCAAAAGGTTTGACCCCATGGACTGAAGGGACTACCCCCGACATCTCAAAAATGCGTTGCTGCCGGTGGGGGTTGCCCCCGAAATCACCAATCGAAGGGGGCAAAACAGTACATTTATTTATGGGAATGACGTCAAGGCTAAACACAGTGCCAAATGTTCCATTTGTGTTCCCTGAGTATGGAATGACCAATGCAAGCAATTTTATGTGGGGATTCCCCCTGCCAGCAACCCCCAAAGGGTGACAAAAAGTACATTTATTTATGGGAATTGTGGCAAGGCTGATTAATGGACTTGCGCGGGAAAAAAATGGTGTCAAATGTTTTCTTGGAGTTTGACAGAATGGACCACCCCCTCCTCCGCGACATCCCCTAAAATGCATTGCTACTGGGTCTGGGCTGGGGGGTTGCCTGACCCGGCAGCAACGCATTTTTGAGATGTCGGGGGTGGTCCCTTCAGTCCAGGGGGTCAAACCTTTTGGGACGTTTACATAAATAAAAGCTCTGGGCTCCCAGTCTATTACCCGGAAGTATGTAAATGTTATATTCTGCTTAAATGCATGTATGTGATAATTTGGTGATAATCGATGTTTTAGATAGGGTATTATGTCGGGGAATGCGTCTGACATGGAAGAAGGGCGTGGCTGATCTGTAATGGTACTTGATTATGTGTAACTATATCGATGTTACATTTGGTATTCACTATAGCGAATCACTGCACATATATTATTCTATGGGTAATGGTATTGTTTAGTATGTATGTAGGGAAGGATATTCGCTCGGATATACGCAAATCAAATCAAATCAGTTCAAATCAAATCAAATCTACAACATATACACATACACATCAAATGTCAGTAATTCAAATGGAAAGGGGAAAAGTAGAAGTGTATTACTTATTAATCACTTTCCCCCAATATCACAATAACGTGTACATATTAACAGTAAACATTAATTTATAGTATATTGTTAGTAAATAACGAATAACTGAAAACCTTTACACATGCAATTTATTTAAGTAATCGACACTCTTCAAGGAAATACGTTTAATATCGTTGTTTAAGATACCGGATAGTAACTGAACTTCGTGTAGACTCATCTAAAGAATTCCAGAATTTAACACCATACACAGATGTACACTTATCTTTTAAAGTTGTTCATGCATAAACAAGTTTTAATTTATTACTTGGCTTTACAAGCAATATGGTATATATTTACACTGAAGAATTGTTGAAGGTTATTAGGCAACAATGGCTTTAAACATTGTTATTGAAATTCTTAATTTTATTAAATCAAAGAGCTTAAGCATGCCTAGATCACAAAATAGTTCATTAGAATGACATAATGAATTATCATTACAAATGAGTCTGACTACCTTTTTTCTAGTATTTAAACACCATTAATATATGTTTTATAGTATTGCCTCATACTTCGCAGCAGTACGATATATACGGTAGAAATAGTGAACAATATTTAACAAGATTTAACAAGATTGCCATCTCGAACAACAAGTTCCAGATGGCAAGTGGACAAGGAAGCCATTGGCTTTTCGAGAGTCCAACAATTTTCTCATCTATGTGTAGCCCGCCCTTATCAGATATCTGTCAATTCTATTTTTAAACATTTTCACACTACTAGCATTAACACAATCATTTGGCAGTTTGTTCCATTCATTTATCACCCTCTGTGAGAAAGAGTACTTTCTCATGTCCAACCTACACTGCTCCTTAACTAATGCTGCTTTGTGTCCTCTGGTTCTACTGCCTTCTTTAAGTTTGAAGAACATATTCCTATCAACATCCTCATAACCGTTCACTATTTTAAACACTTCTATTTGGTCTCCTCTAAGTCTCCTGATCTCTAGTGTTGTCAAACCACATTGTAATAAGCAACTTTCATAACTAAGGTCTGTTAATTCTGGAATCATCTTAGTTGCTCTTCGTTGTATTCTTTCTAGCTTATCTATGTCTTTTTTACGATATGGCCTCCATGCTTGAATACAATATTCCAAATGTGGTCTAACTATTGCTTTGTACAGGGGTACAATTAGATGTTTCTCCTTATACGTGATAGTTCTCCTAATTAGCCCTAGAATTTGATTTCCTTTCGAAGCAGCAATCCCACATTGTTCTGAAACTTTCATGTCAGCATTAAATGTTACTCCTAAATCCTTTTCTTGTGTGGTTCTACCTAGTACAGCATCCCCCATTTTATATTCCTCGTCCATATTTCCATGTCCTATGTGTATACATTTACACTTCCCAAAATTGAATAACATTTGCCATTTGTCTGACCATTTAACAAATTTTTCTAGATCATCCTGTAAACTTTGTTTATCTGTATCATTAGTAACCTTTCTGAATACTTTTGTGTCATCTGCAAATTTGAGTACTTTGCTAGATATGTCATCCTCCAAATCATTTATATATATTAAAAACAGTATAGGGCCTAACACTGATCCCTGTGGTACCCCACTCAAAACAGATTTCCAGTTTGAAATCTTACCATCTACTATTACTCTCTGTCTTCTGTGTGTAAGCCACTTTTCTATCCAGTTGATTACATCATTGCTTATACCATGGGCTTTTAGTTTAAGTAACAATCTTTGATGTGGCACTTTATCGAAAGCTTTCTGAAAATCTAAGTAGACAACATCCACTGGTGACCCGTCATCTACCCACCCACTTTGTAATTTCTTCTAAAAAACATAAGAGATTGGTTAGACATGACCTTGCTTTTAGGAATCCATGTTGAGATGTATTTATTAATTTATGTTTTATGAGGAATTCCACCATGTGGTCTCTAATTAATGTTTCGAGTAATTTACATACAACTGATGTTAAACTCACTGGTCTGTAATTTTCTGGCTTCTTCCTCGATCCCTTCTTAAATAGCGGCGTAATGTTTGCTTCTTTCCATTCTGAAGGAACTATTCCTTCTTCTAGTGACAAGTTAAATAAGTTTGCAAGTGGTGTACTAATTTGATCAACAATTTCCTTTAGCAGTTTTGGTGGTATCCCATCAACTCCAGGTGATTTATTATCTTTCATCTTCTTAATTTTCTTTGCTATCATTTCAGGAGTTACAAATAACTGCCCTAAATGTTCTGATTTATTGCCCTCAAATTTAGTCAATGGAACTGGAAGTGAGCTGATATCTTCTGTGATAAAAACTGAGCTAAAATACTCATTCAGGACCTCTGCCATTTGGAACCCATCTGAAATTATGTTTTCACTGTTGTTTTCCAGTGGTCCGACCTTATCTCGAACTTTCTGTTTACTCCTTACATAAGCATAGAAACTCTTGCTGTCATTTTTTATATTACCTGCCAATTTTTTTTCAAAGGTTCTTTTAGATTTTCTAATTTCAGTTGTAGCTAGGTTAAGTGCCTCTTTATAGTTTGTGTAGTCTTCTACATTTCCAGTGTGTTTATAGACCTTCCACAGCATCTGTTTGTGAGCAATTTTTCTAATAGCTTCTTTTGACAGGTGTTTTTTCCTGGATCTTTTCCCTTGTTTTCTTAATGGAATAAATTTCTCAATAATGCCCTCAATCTCATATTTTAAACAAGTCCAGCATTCTGTTGCTGTCTTGTTCTTCAGCAAGTTATTCCAATCTATATTTGCTAGATATGTTCTCATCACTTTATATTTGCCTTTGTTGAAGTTCCTCCTCCATTGTTTTTTATATGTATTCCCTGTTTTTACTTTTATATTAAAATGGATTTGGTTATGGTCACTTGAACCCAAAGATTCGTGTACTTTAACATTGTCAACTAATTCATTTTGAGAAGACAAAATTAAATCTAACACATTCCCACCTCTGGTTGGTTCCAAGACATGTTGAGTAAGGAAACAATCCTGTGTTAGAGGTAGAAACTGATGGTCGTCACCTCCAGCACTCTCTAATGATTCCCATTGTATATGGCCATGGTTAAAATCACCCATTATAACACATTCTCCCTTGCTCACCTCCCTTATCGCCTTTTGTAATTTTACATCTTCCTCTTGTCCTATGTTAGGACTACGATAAACTACTCCTATTGTTAATGTTGAGTTCCTGGTAACTATGTTACACCAAATTGCTTCCACACTATCTGCTTCACTTTTCAGTGTAATTTCATATGCTTGGATAGATTCTTTAATATACAAAATTACTCCACCTCCCCTTCTTTCTCGTCTATCCTTCCTAAACATTACATAGCCTGTCAGTGCTAACTCAGCATCTACTATATCTTCATTTGCCCATGATTCTGTGATGCCTATTACATGAGGATCAATATCTGCTACCATAATGTCCAACTCACTTTTTTTATTTACTATGCTCCTGGCATTTAAGCATACACATTTAAGTTCATTGTCTGAAATTATTGGTGAACATTTCTTTGTATTTTCAATATTTGTAGTAGTACTCCTTTGAGTTTTCTCTGTCAGTTCCCCCTGCGCATCTAGTTTAAATAATCTATGGTACCTGTGCCCTCGTCGACAACTCTGACAAACTCACACGCAAGAACTGCAGCGCCCTTCCCTGTCAGATGAAGTCCATCTCTCATGAAAAAGTCACCTCTTCCCACAAAGTTTAACCACATGTCTACGAAGCCTACTCCCTCCTCCATACATACCTTCTGTACCTGTGTGTTGATCGCCATCCTTCTACAGTTCCTATATTCCTCACTCTACAGTTCCTATATTCCTCACAATATAGTATAAGAAGCGAATTTTTTTCTAGTAAGTATTTCGCCCTATATATATTTGCAACAGTTTTTGATCACTTAGATTTGATCATACCAATATGTACCTTCCAATTGAGCTTATCATCCATTAAGATTCCTAAAAACTTTTATGTCAATATTTGTTATTTTACAATGCCACACAACATATAGTAATATATTGACTGAAAACCAGAAATGTAACTTTCGTAGTTCAGTGTTGATAGTTTTGCTGAGCTAGGTTGGATCTTTCCCCAAACAAAATATAATAGTATCATCAGCGAAAAGAATTAATTTTAGTAGAAATATTATAAAGATCATCATCATATATAGTATAAATAGTCTTGGGTCCAGAATAGAGCCTTGCGGTACCCCACATATCACCTTTACTAAATTCGAATTGTTATCCCCAATGCTAACATACTGTAGTCTATTATGCAAGTAACTTCTTAGCCACTCATTGGCCATTCCTCTAATTCCATAAGCTTCTAATTTTCTGAGTAATAAATGATGATCAATTGTATCAAATGAATTTTTCAAATCAATAAAAACACCAATAGTGCATTTTTGGTAATGTGTTCAGTTAGTTATAACAAAGCCAGTGATGTGGGCATACTTGCCCTAAACCCATGCTGACTACTACTTAAAATGTCATACTTTTCAATAAATTTATCTAGCCTAACATTAAATAATTTTTCTAAGATTTTAGAAAATTGCAAAAGTAGAGAAACAGGTCTATAGTTAGTAGAAATATTTTATTGTCGGCATACAAGCCGGGCTTCAAATTAGGGATAAAAGATTCGTTCCACGAAGGACGGGACCGAGGTGTTGTGGGCGGACAAGCCGGGCCTCCCGTGAGGGATACAAGATTCTTTCCACGAAGGCCGAGACCTAGTCGTCCCGTGAGGGGATTCAATCGTATGAATCACTTAAATGGTGGTGTTATTGTACGATTAGGTTATCGTGTTTGCGACGGTTAGGGTATCGTTTCGCTTTTAAGTAATTCTCCGTACCTAAATATGATATGCATCGCAGTGTGCTGCAGTTCATCCCAGGCTGAACTAATGTACACAGTCTGTTGGGACCAGTGTCGTGATATCTAGGTCATATTACGTCAGCTACTCTTCCATTCCCTCCAAATCAAAGCCTATGCCAAATATGCAAACCCCGTATCTCGCATTGTCTGCTTTCAAATATACGAACCTAATTTTATGATTTTGCATAGATAACTATTTTCCAGCCAGCCAAAACATTTGGTTGGCTTCAAACGTCAAAATTTATTTTTCCCCAGTGATCAACACAGTGGATTTGTCTTTCATAAGGCTACATTGCCCTGCAGTAATTCGTCGATTCCTCGTGAGCGATAACAGCTTTGACAAATGTCGCTATAAATCACCAGAAATCGCAGGTATATTTCTTCGAAATCGCACACGTTACACATTGCTGACTGTGCGGCATGTGGTCATTCAATTGTATTACACTTCTCTCCAACCTTTCATGCCGAGACATTGCTGGTTTCTCCGGAAGTAAAAGAATCATACTTGTTATCTGCTTTTGTTGGTGTTGTTCTCGCACATATGGACATTTTGTTTAATACATAATAGAATGTAGTCACGTGGCATGCTGACGTGAATACAAATACCTGACTTGATGAGTGTGTGACTGCTTTAGGCTGCTTTGTGTAACAGGTTGAATTATCATTACTTATGTTACTGTTATCATTACTTATGTTACTGTTATCATTACTTATGTTACTGTTATCATTACTTATGTTACTGTGCTGTTCAAAAGGTTGACACATATCTCAGGAGGGCGGGTTATAAGTAGATGAACATTGTTGGACTCTCGATAAGCCAATGGCTTCCTTGTCCACTTGCCATCTGGGCCTTTGGCTTGGATGGCAAATCTTGTTAAATCTTGTTAAATCGATCGATAATATTTGCAATACTTTTGCACGGGCTTTGTCGTAGTTATTACGTTTTTTCCAGAAGCTTGCCACCGTAGAAAAGCAAGCTTAAAAAAAATTTCTTACCGATACCACTAACCTTCTTCTAGTAGTACATTTGCATAGTTAAAGAAACATGCCCCAATGAGTAGACGGGTACAACTATCATGCATTTGCATTTTATATGTGAAATAATCATTACCTTAGCACGTAATTCATATATTATTATGTTGCATCTCACTCACTCACTCACTCATTCACTCACTCACTCACTCACTCATTCACTCAATCACTCACTCACTCATTCATTCACTCACTCACTCATTCATTCACTCACTCACTCATTCACTCACTCACTCACTCACTCTATCCTCTTCGCTCCCACTGGAGCATAGATCGTTTAATGTATTAGAATGAATGAGTCTACCTGGTGGTCCAACAAAGGTACATATCTAATTGCATTTAATTCCACGTTTGGCAAGAATCCTTATAATTAGTGCTTCGACTAGGTACGCGACAATCGGCCTACATACGCGCTACTCGCTTTGGCCGTGACGTCGATCTCCGTGCTCGTTCGTTCGCCCGGTGGCCGTATTTTTGCTGCGCATTTGGCTGGCGTATTTTAGGAGCTCCCGGAGAACACTCATTGTGATGACGTAGTTAACATGTTCCGCTGATGCGTCGTTTTCGAAATTTTCCAATCCGATTTGTAGAAGTCAAAAAATATTTACGTCAAAGTTTTTGACTGTCAAAGTCATCGACCATTTACCTGAAGGTAGCTAAATTTTTCTTTCAAACCTTTATAATTTGTATTTCCATATAATTGTCTATGTGTGTGCCAAATCTGAGGCAAATTAAACTATTAGCACATTGTTTTCTAGAGTTAGCAAAATTTCATGTCAAACTGACAAATGGTTGATCGGGTTGAATTTCACAACGACAATCCCCTCTGTTTGTCATCGTTTAAATGACCGTTGCCCACCATGATCATACTAAAATAATTCTTTTTGACGTATTTAATAGTTTCCCGATGAATTTCCCGAAAATAATGCCTTAGTAACGCCGATGATTGAAGATTTTGAAGGATACTATTCATGCTTAAAGTAGAGCTATTCCTGGCATTTAGGTCATGTGACCCCATTCTTGCAATGTGATTGGCTGATGCTGTTGTTTACAAACACAAGGGACCATGTGCTTTTATTGCTGTATTATTTAGCACCTTCTATTTTATGAATTTAAGTTAATTTTGTGGGTTGTTGATTCTGCTAACAAAATTATCATTACTTCATACATTTACTTGAACTTTCTAAACATTTGTTTCTACCTTATTCATGATATTAATAGTAGCCCTACCCAAGGTTTTTAGGCTGGGTAGTTAAAGAGTAAAGTTTTCAAAAAATACATGAAAGACCCCTCAAAAATCAATCAAAACTAAAAAAAAAACGTCTGTGTCGTCACATATGGGCCAGTGAATCGGTCGATTACGGCAGACAGTTAATTAAGGGTGACCTAATTGTAATATCTTGATATGCAGAACCTTACATGTCTTTACTTTGCATGATTTTTACCTCAGAGGTTTATTGAATTCAGGTCTGCCCTGAAACGATTGATATTCACTAATTTAGCTAATTATTAATTAATAATAACATCAAGTTATTACCAGAAAGATAGAAAAAAGCTAAAGAAACAGTGTACTATGATCACATTTGTTATTTCTTGGTATAGATGCAATGAAAAAAATACTATAATAAAAATTGGGGGGAAATGTTGCATTCTGATATTTTCATTTATCAATGAATGTGTATTGTTTATCAATCAAAGTAATTAAGATCATTAATTGATGATTTAGTTAAATCATGAATTAAGTGAAGACTGCATCAACAGTTTGTGTTTTAAAGGGGCTATCTCCCCTAAAGTTTCATTAGAATCTCTTCAGTATTAAAAAAGTTATGACACTTTGTATTCTCAAAGTGAACCATAATTGGCCCAAAAGGTCACAACTTTTCTTTTGTTTTTCTAGTCAAACAAGGCCGAAAAACGGGTGGTGCACCTAATCTTTAAAATGTCATAACTTGTGTAATATTCAACCTAGAACAAATATCTCAAAGGCAGTTTAAAGTTTTTTTCAGGCTCTGTACAATGATACTCAATTGATGTCTATCCATGTAGGTTGAATTTTTTTGTCACATACCTACTTCGACGAATCCAGCTGCGTGTACTCACACGGTTCTAGGACATCACCCCCGGACAATATCCCCCAGGGAGTAATGTCATTTTGACTAATACCTGCATTATCCCCCCTCCTCCACCTCCTCCCCCCCCCCAAGTATTCCCGCCATGTAAACGCCATTAATGATCCTACATTAGCGGAGAAGGAGTCATATTTTAATAATGGTTGACATTCGAAAGCCTTGTCCGAACGGTCACGTGCATTCCGCCTTGTGACGTCATAGCCTGCGCGGAATACCATGGTAACAAGGAATGCTGGTATTGTCATCCTCCCAAAACATGTTGACGACCTTCCGCGTATATTTGATTATAGTCGGTTAATCACCTACATTCCACATCATTCCTTTACAACGCGGAGCAACTGTCGTGATTACTTTCTTGATTAGCAATGCAATCACTGCTCGTGTACGTCAATCTATGCATAATATAATTGTTCAACGAGAATAATATTTATGTTGTTGTGTAAAGTTCAGTGCGTTGAGGTTGTTTTAATAATCAACTGGTATTTAACCGACGTAAAATACGTGCATTTACCCACTATGATTTGCTGTTACCGACAAAACATAATATTTTTCTAATCTGAATAATGTTCTTCACCCAACCAAATTCAGAAAGATGTTTTACGAGCTTTTATATCAAATTGTGTAATTTATGTGTTCGTCACAACTAAACAAACGTAATGTGTCGAACAAGGAGCTTCATGTGAATGATTGGTGAACTTAGAAAGAATACACTACAAAGGTACAGGGTGATAGTGATTGTTAGGGAGATCTTAATACGCATTTAAAAAGGGTACGTCAATCATTAAATTGGACTATTAAATAACGCATAGGCCAGCTAACTTTAACTGGTTTTATTATTTTACTGTTCTCTCTATTTCTCTCTCCTTCTCTCCTTCTCTCCTTCTCTCCTTCTTTCCTTCTCTCCTTCTCTCCCTCTCTACCTCTCTCCCTCTCTCTCCCCCTCTCTCTCTCTCTCTCTCTCCATCTCTTCCTTTCTCCCTCTCTTCCCCTCGTCTCCCATCCCTCCCTCCTCCCTCCCGCCCTCCCTCCCCCCTCCCTCCCTCCCTCCCCCCTCCCTCCCTCCCTCCCTCCCTCTCTCTCTCACTCTCTCTCTCTCTCTCTCTCTCTCTCTCTTTCTATATATCTCTCTCACTCTCTTTCCACTCTCTCTTTCGAATTGTAATACCAGGAGTAATGAAGCACAATTGTTAATATCTGCAAAAACAACCGGACGAATGTTTCAATGCTCAGCGAAGAGCACATGATGAAGAATAACACAATTGTGATCCTAGGCGCTAGGGGCCTTGCAAAAAGTGCATTAATAGCTCAGTATTTGAACGGGACATTCTCCAAGAAATGCAATGTGATTTTTATTGCAAATTATCCACGATACAACCAGCAAATCTCCCATCGTTATGCTTGTGTACGGTGTAGCATAGCTTCATATCTCGGAACATTTAAGCGTTCGGTTTCGAACATATATTCACAAAGCTGCATCTTCAATGTCATCACAAACATGGTTTGATGTCTGAAATCAAACTGAAAAACTTCAAATTAATGATAATGCTATTAAGCAAGTATTCTCTACAACATTTGTTGGTGTCACTATTAATAACAAACTAAACTGGGCTGAACACATTAACCAAGTTAAATGTAAAATCTCTAAAGGTGTTGGAATTCTCAACAAAACCAAAAAGACTATTAACTAGACCATGCTTGGTCACTTTGTATTACTCGTTTTTATTCCCTCATTTGACATATTGTATTGAAGTGTGGATAGTGCATTTGGCTCACATTGTTCAAGTATTATAAAGGTTCAACAGAAAGCAGTGAGAATGCTTGTCTTAGCTTATGGATTAGCTCATATGAAACCTATCTTTAAACTACTGAACATCTTAACGTTAAAACAACCATGTGTATACGCAATAAAATGTTTGTGTATAAATACAACAGTGGTCTTCTATCTACAATGTCTGATAACATGTTATACACGACAATCTACACCCATCCATGTCAACTTTAGAAATAAGACTTCGTTCTGTAAGAATTAGGGGTGCTGGAATTGGAATTATTTTAACACACGACTCAAGTTTATTACCTATTCAATAATGCACTACAAATGTATACTTAAGCAATTTATATTACACAATGATGTTAATATATAACACGTATCACAATCACGATTAGTTTTTCAACACCTGTACGTTGTTTTTGTGTTTAATACTGTGATATATATATATATGTATGTATGTATGTATGTATGTATGTATGTATGTATGTATGTATGTATGTATGTATGTATGTATATACATATATATATATACATATATATATATATATATATATATATATATATATATATACATACATACATATATACATATATACATACATACATACATATATACATATATATATATATATATATATATATATATATATATATATATATATATATATATATGTATATATATATATATATATATATATATATATATATATATATATATATATATATATATATATATATATATATATATATATATATATATATATATAGTCGTTAGTCTTGGGCTCTTCATATAGCCTAGCGGTTTGTGCTGTTTCTGCAGTGATATCAGTAACCATACATACAGTAACCTACTTCCAGTCCGAGATGTTTCTCGAAGACTTTCGTTGAACACGTTGGCGATGAGTCTGGAAAGTTTGGCAGGTGCGTACTTCAGAAGATTTAACAAGATTTAACAAGATTTGCCATCCAAGGCAAAGGCCCAGATGGCAAGTGGACAAGGAAGCCATTGGCTTATCGAGAGTCAATGTTCATCTACTTATAACCCACCCTCCTGAGATATATGTCAACCTTGTTTTTAAACATATTCACGCTGCTAGCAGTGACACAATCTGTAGACAATTTGTTCCATTCATTTATTGTCCTCTGTGAGAACGAGTGCTTCTTGATGTCCAATCTACATTGATCCTTTACTAATTTTACCTCATGTCCTCTAGTTCGGCTATCCTTCTTGAGTGAGAAAAACATATTTCTATCAATATTTTCATACCCATTCAATATCTTAAAAACTTCAATCTGATCTCCTCTTAGAGTTGTTAAACCACATTCCTTAAAGGGTAGTGGAAGAAGTGGAATCGAAACATATCCGCATGCTCTGTTGTTGTTGAGCCTCTCAAATGCAGTCTCAAATTTTTTTGGCAATTATTGGCGCTTAAAAAGGGACGTTCTTATATAGCGCTGTATCCAGTCCTTGTGACTGTTCAGAGCGCTTTTCACTTCACCCCCTGGCAGATATGTTCATTCCAACGCCAACTCGACTTCTCTAAGAAGCATTCGACCACACTGCAATTACTGCGCGAAGACTGTTTGTTTACGTATCCACCATTGTCTATAACCAGGTACTCATTTGTAAAGCCGAGTGAACTGGAAATCAAGCGATTTCGGCGCGCCTTCAAACATGTCAACGCCGTGTTTTGTGTCGTGCGGCATACTGGAATGTTGTGTTGCATTAAATAAGCATAGTCTACTGATAGTTGATATGTCTCCTATGCTGTCCTACCAACGACAGTCCGATCCCGCGGTTTTGTTGGCTCATTGCAGCTTGAGGTTTTGTTTTTAAGTGTTTTTGTTTTGTTGAAGGTGGAGGTCTCTTTCTTGATTTTGTTGGAGGTGTGAATTTCAGGTTTGAACTGCAGCTGCGCTGAATCATTATCAATATTTGTATAGCTCATTGTTGCTGTGATGTTGTAGCGGCAGCATTTTACCTTGTTTTCTCCACCCATTAGATAATATTAATTAATTAATCATATTGATGAATTGCAGGCACTATTAGTATTATATCTAGAGCCATATTGATTTTAGATCTTCCATCGTGTAGTGGTTTCGTAGACTATAATACTGGCGCCACATTGTGGGCCAAATCGCATTATCACGACTCGTGGCGCCACGTTGCGGATAATCAAATTGCAATCCATTGCGCGTGCGCATATTTTACTTCCTTTATAAACATTTTCCGCAGCGTGGATGGAAGTTGTGCAGTTCGCGCTACCATCCACAAAAACATCACTACTGCTGCGGTTGCTTCGTATAAATAGTTTTGACCTACATTGTTAAAAAACAACCTTCCAAATATGGTAAGTTCGCTGTCATTGTCCATTGCCTTTTGATAAAAAAAACTGGTTTCGTGGCCTTGCTAACGCGATAATAGGGACACATTCCCACTCTTCCTGCCTATTGATTTTTACGAAACACGGATTCTCGCCCAGTACTTAGTGGTACATATCCCCTATTGCCGAAGTTATTGGTTCTTCCTCAGTTAAATTCTAGTATTGTTTATCCATAGACATAGGCCTACACAACGACATGGTCGCTCATTTGTGCAAATGTGTTATTTAGACATGTATTATTTAACGATGAAATCATCGGACAAACTATCATATTATTTTACTGGGTTCTGTTTAAATTCTGCGGGGAGAAAAGGATGACAGCTCTACATATATTTTTTCACAATAATTTGAAGCACCTTTTGCATAACAGATCGATTTACCAATTTAAGTCATTAACAGTTATGTCATCAATTCAATGCAAACAAATTATTAGAAAAGTTGTTTTGAGTGAAATGCTTATGATAATCGACCACTGACAACAGGTGCCGCAAAACGAGGCTTCATCTTAAATTCAAGGTAAACACTCTGCATGTTCAAAAAGGCATCACTGTGCGGTAAGATGCAATGCATTGAATGTACAAACACCACGGGTCTGTTCGTTATCATGGGATAAAGTGAAATATGGTGTATTTACATCAAGGTCACTGATGTCACCAATTTGACACGATATAACTGTCGTTTAAAGTATGTATAATGTTACGTGTGGAATGTTATGTAGATGACATCCTAGAAGTGATAAAAACAGGGATAATGCAACAACTGACTGACAATCCAAACAGAGTGGACAAGACAAACAGCATCAAATTCTCACACAAAGAAGAAGCAGAAGGAATGATTTTTGGACACTTTGAAAGAATACCCATACGGGCCAATACCTAAACTTTTCATCACACCATCCATTACACCAGAAGATGGGAGTGATCCGTACGTTACTAGACAAATGCAAAACACTTGTGACAGAAGAGGAAGATCAGCAGAAAGAAAGAGAACACATCAAGGAATCTCTAACAAGATGCAGGTATCCACAATGGACCATATCAACAGTTCTGAGAAAGATGAAAACAAAGAAGAAAGATAACATCATGAAAAAATGGTAGGAAAAGACAAGGGCAAAGGCATGGTGGTACTTCCATATGTCCAAGGATTATCTGAAACTACATCATGGATCATGTAGAAATACAAGGTGAATACAGCAATGAAGCCTCAGAACACCATCAAGAGGTCACTGGTAAGACCAAAAGACAAAGTCTAACCACAAAAAATGTACAAAGGGGTGTATTCCATGGTAAACGGACAAAAACCCACTCAGTGGATAGCCCACTTGGACAAAAGCCCACTTCACTCATATTCAAAGACAACTAAGTTTTTATTATATTTTTATTATCTTTTTTTGCTTTTTAATCATGTATTCGGTATCCACATCTTCAGTGTGCACAATATAGAAAACATAACAATAGAACAGTGTCTACTTCCATCTCACACAATGTCCAATGCCCCTCGGTGTATCTGGAACTGACTTGGTACCATCGCGACGGTCAGTACAGAGTGTGTAACTTCGTCTGGAGCTTAAGTGTGTGGCGGCGTACAAGCTTGGCTGGTGGTTCACCATGCTCATCACGTAGCATTGCAGTGACAACCTGGGCCTGATCCTTCCAGATGCTGTCAATGCCTCTCCAGATGGTGGGATGAGCATGTCATACCAGCTTGGAAAAGGCATTGTTCCAACCCTCACATATGTTGTTGGTTCTGGGGCCTCCTTGAAGGGTGATAGTGTGAACATTCCATATGTTGTTGGTTCTGGGGCCTCCTTGAAGGGTGATAGTGTGAACATTCCATATGGATGGTGGATACATAGGTGGCTTGGGACGAATGCGAAGGGAAGGTACAGTGTCATTGGGATGTCACATGCTGTCAGGGATGATCCCTATATAATTAGTTTGGATTGTAACTATCAATTAAGGGAAGCCATCTACTACTGTATGGCTTCCATTGTCACCTGCTGTGATCCCCCTAAAGTGTGTTATTAATGGCTTCATTAAGCAATCAACAACACTAAAAATTGTATTTCAAAACCATTCATTTGAAGTACAATCAGAAATATATTTACTTTAATTAATAAAATTAATAATTATTTTTATAAAAATTCTTATTATTTTTACTATTTCTCAAAAAAAAATTCAGAGTGGGGTATTGTCCAGAATTCTGATTAGTGAGTGGGGTTTGTCTTGTGGGGTTTTGTCCTGGAACCATATTCCATAACGTGTAAGAACTGTAATGCCACATCGGAGAAATGAAACGTACCCTAGGAACCTGCATCAAAGAACGCACTGAGAAAGCATCGGCAGATCCTACACCCAAAGTAACAGAAAAACATCGGAAAAAGAGATGCATAAATCAGCTATTACAGATCACATGACTCAACAGAATCACTTAGTAGACTGTGGGGGGGGGGGGCAAATTTGTAGACAGGGAGTCGGACTGGAGAACAAGAAGCATCAAAGAAGCGATATGGATAAAAAAACAAAGACATCATGAATCGAGGCCAACCAGACCTGGGGCTGAGTACATTTTCATGAGTAAAGTACGAGTGCATAGGTGATGGATGAGTACAAGTACATTGCTCAAAGCTGAGTAGAGTACAAGTACATTTCCACGAGTACGAGTACATCTTGTACGATATTACAGTAACTCTGTATAGTAATAACAACATATTTTAAAATAAACATTGTGAATTAGTTTATATAATTCAGGAAGAGTTGTCTAAGCAACGACAGTTGATCAGACTTTTTATATAATTCAGGAAGAGTTGTCTAAGCAACGACAGTTGATCAGACTTTTTTATGAGGAAAACTATGAAGAACCTCTTTATGTTTGGGACCGAAATGGGGGTTGCATTCCATTCAAAGGTGCGATTTGCATTCAAATGCAAGTGTGCGTGCGTGTGATATAAATCAATAAACACTGTTGGGCATATTGTGGTTGGCAGTGACCACAAGTCCACAACTAATGTTTGCTGAGAGGGTGGATTAGAACCTGCCAATGTCCAGGGCTCAATATCCCCTTTGTACTTTAAACACACTACAAATTGGCACCAGACAATACTGGTGCAGACTGTTTGACTTGAGTCCAAACTTCTTCTTCAGAAGACTCAGCTAGCAGTACTTAGCACTATCACTTGTGAGAGCAACAAAGGCATTTTATGGCTAACTTATGAATGACCCTCTCATTATGGGCTTAGCAGACTTCCTGGCTTAATTAAACAAACACAAAGAATATGGCCTGGACTGGTAATTAGTACAACTGTGGATATGAACTAGGGGTTTCTGACTGGGAAAATAATCAAAAGATGCCTCTTGAAGTGAAGCCTTTGTGGCTTCAGTGCATTCAGTGTGCAGAAAAATGATCCATGGTGTGAATTTGTGAAAACTCATCAATACTAGGTAAAAATTAAACCACATCTACTAAATGTAACAGTAATAATTATTACAAATCAGGGGCTATTACATTGCAATTAATATCATGGTTATTGCAATAGACATAATAAAAGTGTTCTTAATGATCCTGTATTGGAAAACATATGTAACTCAGCTGAGACACTTGCAAGAATATAACACTTTTTTTTATTTTATTCATATGCAGGTAATACAATTTGCTACCATGTTTTTTTTGAAATTATTGTTGTAGTTGTTAATGATTTGATAAAATAAGAAAATAAATAATTTTTGCAATATATTGAAAAAGTACTCAAATGTACTCGTAATGCACTCATAAAATCAGAGTACATTGAACACAAGTATGAGTACATGACCATAATTTCTATGAGAATGAGTCAGACTAGCGTTTGATTCCGCTTCAACGATTCCGACTCCAGCAGACGTTTTCAATTCCGATTCCAACTCCGGTTGTATCGGTTTGATTCCTATTCTGACTCCAGCACAGCTTTTGATTTAATCCTTTAGAAGGGTTTGCATATGATTCTGTGCAAAAACTAGCTGTGAGAAATCAGTAAAAGTAAATTACAATTAGCCATTGTCTAGGTATGACCAGGCCAGATCTGAACCAGGCATATGAAGATTCTTTTGACAAACTGCCAATAAAACCAAAGGACTTAATCCTTCAAAAGGATCTGTGGCTTTTCTGTGCAAACACTAGCAGTGACTGGCCAGTGACCAGTGAGATACCAATAAAACTAAATTGCAATTAGCCATGGCCCATGTGCATGACGATTCCGATTCCCCTCCAAATGATTCCGATTCCACTAAATTTACTCCGAGCTCTTCTGATTCCACTAAATTCACTCCAAACGATTCCGACTCCAGGATCGGAGTCAAAATCGTCCTTTGATTCCGATTCCGGAGTTGGAATCGCCCCAGGTCTGGAACGAGTATTTCAAAAATGTACTCAAATGCCAGAGTGATACATCTGCATTGAATGACTACCATGTCACCATCTAGTGATAGTCATCTGAAGAAGATTGTTGATAGCAGTCGAAATGTCATGGGAAGAAAAAAGTAAACTGACTGTGAAATAAGTAAAAATATTACTGATGTGTTGCATGCAAGTCGTGTTGTGTGTTTTATTCTGCCAGTAACAATTGTTGTCTTTCTATATTTTAGCCACAGAATGAACACATTGAGCTTCATCGGAAGCGCCATGGGCGTCAACTTAACTACCATGAGAAAAAGTAAGCAAACTCTGTTATCAGCTGTACAGTCACAAAGTTTCTCCCAAGGATTTTATCTGCAGGAAGGAGGCAAAAGTAAAACCAGTGTCTGTGAATCCTGTATGTCTGTAATCTTTACCACTCTTAAAAACATAACATACTCTCTCTGTCTCTGTCTCTCTCTCTCTGTGTCGTAGACTTGGAGGTGGTGGTATCTTCACTTAAGCATGATTACAAGTCTGCACATCGTCTGTTTCAGGAGGAAGAAGGAGGGACGCATGCCGCACAAGATGGCAGACAAAGCCAAGAAACTCAGGGGTCTCAGGTAAACCTGGGTGTCGTTAGTTTCCTGTGTGTACAGGTCGTCTTGTCTACCTTCGTTTAGGTGTCACCGAATTACAATCTGCCTTCTGGTCACACAAAATACCTATCACGTATATATATATATATATATATGCCTTATATCTGCTAATCTGTACCAACCATAGTAAGGTACTGTTATGAGAATGCTACACTAATTCGTTTATTAAAGTTGAGTCATTTCTTATGTGGCAATTCTTTTTTAATAATCGGTTGTATTAAATAAACTTTAGTTGCGTTCTCGTGCACGTCCTGCTTTTCCATATTAGAAATAGCCAACACCTAACTACTCATTTACTAATAGATTTAAAGATTAGTATTGTTCCAGCTGATCAAAAGCTAAAAAAAACTGACTAGATCATTCTGTAATTGTTGCCTTGTTTCAGTGTTTGTTGAGTTCTTCCACACTCACAGCTGTCTGTTGTTGAGTTCACTCACAGCTGTCTGTTGTTGAGTTCTTCCACACTCACAGCTGTCTGTTGTTGAGTTCTTGCTCACAGCTGTCTGTTGTTGAGTTCACTCACAGCTGTCTGTTGTTGAGTTCACTCACAGCTGTCTGTTGTTGAGTTCTTCCACACTCACAGCTGTCTGTTGTTGAGTTCTTGCTCACAGCTGTCTGTTGTTGAGTTCTTGCTCACAGCTGTCTGTTGTTGAGTTCTTCCACACTCACAGCTGTCTGTTGTTGAGTTCTTGCTCACAGCTGTCTGTTGTTGAGTTCACTCACAGCTGTCTGTTGTTGAGTTCTTGCTCACAGCTGTCTGTTGTTGAGTTCTTCCACACTCACAGCTGTCTGTTGTTGAGTTCTTGCTCACAGCTGTCTGTTGTTGAGTTCACTCACAGCTGTCTGTTGTTGAGTTCTTGCTCACAGCTGTCTGTTGTTGCAGGGCGAAGCTGTACAACAAGAAGCGCCATTCAGAAAAGGTGCAGATGAGAAAAACGTGAGTAAATCACATATGTTAGAATTTACTTTGATTGTTAGACCGTGTGACTGACAGTGACTTTTGATTGTTAGACCGTGTGACTTACAAAGGTGTGCACAGCCTAAGTTATGTTGTAGTATATAGAACTGAACCAATTTTTTTTCCATTGAATTTTCATTGAGCCCATTTAACAATAATTTAATAGTTTGTCCAATGATTTCACCGAAATTAAATAACAAATTTCTACTAAAGTGCTAGCATGTCATGGTTGACATTAGATAGGGTCAATTTTTCGGAAAATTAATCTGAAACGAGATGAACGAAAGCATTAAATTGCGAAAGAACGTTTAGACACTTGGCACTTTCTCCCATCATATTATTTTGTGCCAATGTTTGCAGAATCAAGATGCACGAAGAGAGAAAAACAAAGAAGAAAGAGGCAGACGTCGTGCCAGACGGTGCCGTACCCACTTACCTCCTTGACCGTGAGGGGCAGTCGCGTGCCAAGGTCCTCTCTAACATGATCAAACAGAAGCGGAAAGAGAAAGCCGTAAGTCGGGTGTTTTTTTTTCACGTTGGAAACATTTTGCAATCTAGATTAATAATACACATAATTGTCCTAGAGTACTGGATGTTATCTTACATGCCTTGAAAAACTTTAGATGTTATGTTACATGCCTTTAAAAACTGTCCGATTTACTTGTATGTATACAGGCAGACATAAACACCCACGCGCGCCTGCACACATTTTATTTTAGCACCACAGTGTTAGCTGTACGTACCGGGGTACATATTAATATATAATGTATATTTATTTTAATATCATGTTGCCTTTTTCCGAAAATCTCTGCTGTACAATTAAACATTTGTTTATGTTTCATGCAGTGGAAATGCCAAACACTGTCTATGGTTGATGAACAACCAGTCACTATAGTTTTAGAAACCCAGTCACTTTAGCAAGGCATTTACTGATGACTAGAGACATTGTGGTTGTGGTGCCGCGCACAAAACATATCTACATATTTAGATATGTCTAGTGAAATGTTCACCGATACGTTTAATTGTGATTATAAATTGTGAAGTGGGAAAAGTGTTCTATTAACAACACTGCTTGGTTGGATCGTTGCAGGGGAAATGGGAGGTGCCACTTCCCAAAGTGAGGGGAGTTGGGGAGGCAGAAGTGTTTAAAGTCGTCCGAACTGGAAAGTCAAAACGTAAGTATTCCAAATATCATGACTCATATAACAAACAATAAAAGTGAAGCATTGTGGGTCACGGAGCTGACAGTGTGGTAGTTATTAAGTGTGCCTCCTGAATTAAATTTTTTTGCTAGCCTTATTTCAAATTAATTTTGCAAAAATCCAGACCTACCTGGTATCCACTGCAACATGGCAGCCTGTTTGTGCAACTTTTGTATTTAGTTTTTGTGAAATCATCAGGCAAACTTTTAAATTACTTAATGCTTGTTCAAGCATTAAGTGAAGTAAAAATCAAAATGCTGAAGAATCACGATTTTCACCCTTGGTAACTATTTCATGTGATCTGAGAGAGGATTGAAGTCACCCCATGATCAGCATTGACTCATACAGTGTTTATTATTTTGGATATCCACTATTTTGATCCTTACTAGATCTAACGAATGAAGTAAGTTCTTTCGATAATTTGAATAACAATATGCATTTTTTATTAAACACTACTTAAACTAGTCACACACTACACATCTGGACATAAATGAACCGGACTCGCTTGGGGCTGAACCATTTGAGGAAGCAGCTTTAAGTTAAAATTCCCAGTCTTGAAACAAACATTGGAGCAAGGGCTCTCTTTGTTACTGCATCAACTCTTTGAAATTCACTCTCTGTTAGTGTTAGGTCCACAGGAAGCAATTATTGCTTCTTGTGGACCTAACACTGCATGCTGCATGATAACATTGTGTTGTTATCTGACAACTACACTACACTCCTTGACTAGTTAATGTATTCATCATTCTGTTTAACATTGTGTTGTCATCTGAAGACTACGCTACACTCCTTGACCACTTAATGTATTCATCATTCTGTTTAACATTGTGTTGTCATCTGAAGACTACGCTACACTCCTTGACCACTTAATGTATTCATCATTCTGTTTAACATTGTGTTGTCATCTGAAGACTACGCTACACTCCTTGACCCCTTAATGTATTCATCATTCTGTATAACATTGTGTTGTCATCTGAAGACTACGCTACACTCCTTGACCACTTAATGTATTCATCATTCTGTTTAACATTGTGTTGTCATCTGAAGACTACGCTACACTCCTTGACCACTTAATGTATTCATCATTCTGTTTAACATTGTGTTGTCATCTGAAGACTACGCTACACTCCTTGACCCCTTAATGTATTCATCATTCTGTATAACATTGTGTTGTCATCTGAAGACTACGCTACACTCCTTGACCACTTAATGTATTCATCATTCTGTTTAACATTGTGTTGTCATCTGAAGACTACGCTACACTCCTTGACCACTTAATGTATTCATCATTCTGTTTAACATTGTGTTGTCATCTGAAGACTACGCTACACTCCTTGACCACTTAATGTATTCATCATTCTGTATAACATTGTGTTGTCATCTGAAGACTACGCTACACTCTTTGACCACTTAATGTATTCATCATTCTGTTTAACATTGTGTTGTCATCTGAAGACTACGCTACACTCCTTGAATACTTAATGAATTCATCATTCTGTATAACATTGTGTTGTCATCTGAAGACTACGCTACACTCCTTGACCACTTAATGTATTCATCATTCTGTATAACATTGTGTTGTCATCTGAAGACTACGCTACACTCTTTGACCACTTAATGTATTCATCATTCTGTTTAACATTGTGTTGTCATCTGAAGACTACGCTAGACTCCTTGACCACTTAATGTATTCATCATTCTGTTTAACATTGTGTTGTCATCTGAAGACTACGCTAGACTCCTTGACCACTTAATGTATTCATCATTCTGTATAACATTGTGTTGTCATCTGAAGACTACGCTACACTCTTTGACCACTTAATGTATTCATCATTCTGTTTAACATTGTGTTGTCATCTGAAGACTACGCTAGACTCCTTGACCACTTAATGTATTCATCATTCTGTTTAACATTGTGTTGTCATCTGAAGACTACGCTAGACTCCTTGACCACTTAATGTATTCATCATTCTGTTTAACATTGTGTTGTCATCTGAAGACTACGCTACACTCCTTGACCACTTAATGTATTCATCATTCTGTTTAACATTGTGTTGTCATCTGAAGACTACGCTAGACTCCTTGAATACTTAATGAATTCATCATTCTGTTTAACATTGTGTTGTCATCTGAAGACTACGCTAGACTCCTTGACCACTTAATGTATTCATCATTCTGTTTAACATTGTGTTGTTATCTGACAACTACGCTAGACTCCTTGAATACTTAATGTATTCATCATTCTGTATAACATTGTGTTGTCATCTGAAGACTACGCTAGACTCCTTGAATACTTAATGAATTCATCATTCTGTTTAACATTGTGTTGTCATCTGAAGACTACGCTAGACTCCTTGACCACTTAATGTATTCATCATTCTGTTTAACATTGTGTTGTCATCTGAAGACTACGCTAGACTCCTTGAATACTTAATGAATTCATCATTCTGTTTAACATTGTGTTGTCATCTGAAGACTACGCTACACTCCTTGACCACTTAATGTATTCATCATTCTGTTTAACATTGTGTTGTTATCTGACAACTACGCTAGACTCCTTGAATACTTAATGTATTCATCATTCTGTATAACATTGTGTTGTCATCTGAAGACTACGCTAGACTCCTTGAATACTTAATGAATTCATCATTCTGTTTAACATTGTGTTGTCATCTGAAGACTACGCTAGACTCCTTGACCACTTAATGTATTCATCATTCTGTTTAACATTGTGTTGTCATCTGAAGACTACGCTAGACTCCTTGAATACTTAATGAATTCATCATTCTGTTTAACATTGTGTTGTCATCTGAAGACTACGCTACACTCCTTGACCACTTAATGTATTCATCATTCTGTTTAACATTGTGTTGTCATCTGAAGACTACACTACACTCCTTGACCACTTAATGAATTCATCATTCTGTTTAACATTGTGTTGTCATCTGAAGACTACGCTAGACTCCTTGAATACTTAATGAATTCATCATTCTGTTTAACATTGTGTTGTCATCTGAAGACTACGCTAGACTCCTTGACCACTTAATGTATTCATCATTCTGTTTAACATTGTGTTGTCATCTGAAGACTACGCTAGACTCCTTGAATACTTAATGAATTCATCATTCTGTTTAACATTGTGTTGTCATCTGAAGACTACGCTACACTCCTTGACCACTTAATGTATTCATCATTCTGTTTAACATTGTGTTGTCATCTGAAGACTACACTACACTCCTTGACCACTTAATGAATTCATCATTCTGTTTAACATTGTGTTGTCACCTGAAGACTACGCTACACTCCTTGAATACTTAATGTATTCATCATTCTGTATAACATTGTGTTGTCATCTGAAGACTACGCTAGACTCCTTGAATACTTAATGAATTCATCATTCTGTTTAACATTGTGTTGTCATCTGAAGACTACGCTACACTCCTTGACCACTTAATGTATTCATCATTCTGTATAACATTGTGTTGTCATCTGAAGACTACGCTACACTCCTTGAATACTTAATGTATTCATCATTCTGTTTAACATTGTGTTGTCATCTGAAGACTACGCTACACTCCTTGACCACTTAATGTATTCATCATTCTGTATAACATTGTGTTGTCATCTGAAGACTACGCTACACTCCTTGAATACTTAATGTATTCATCATTCTGTTTAACATTGTGTTGTCATCTGAAGACTACGCTACACTCCTTGACCCCTTAATGTATTCATCATTCTGTATAACATTGTGTTGTCATCTGAAGACTACGCTACACTCCTTGAATACTTAATGAATTCATCATTCTGTTTAACATTGTGTTGTCATCTGAAGACTACGCTACACTCCTTGACCACTTAATGAATTCATCATTCTGTTTAACATTGTGTTGTCATCTGACAACTACGCTACACTCCTTGAATACTTAATGTATTCATCATTCTGTTTAACATTGTGTTGTCATCTGAAGACTACGCTAGACTCCTTGAATACTTAATATATTCATCATTCTGTTTATCGTTGTGTTGTCATCTGAAGACTACGCTAGACTCCTTGACCACTTAATGTATTCATCATTCTGTTTAACATTGTGTTGTCATCTGAAGACTACGCTACACTCCTTGAATACTTAATGTATTCATCATTCTGTATAACATTGTGTTGTCATCTGAAGACTACGCTAGACTCCTTGAATACTTAATGTATTCATCATTCTGTTTAACATTGTGTTGTCATCTGAAGACTACGCTACACTCCTTGACCACTTAATGTATTCATCATTCTGTATAATATTGTGTTGTCATCTGAAGACTACGCTACACTCCTTGACCACTTAATGTATTCATCATTCTGTTTAACATTGTGTTGTTATCTGACAACTACACTACACTCCTTGAATACTTAATGTATTCATCATTCTGTATAACATTGTGTTGTCATCTGAAGACTACGCTAGACTCCTTGAATACTTAATGTATTCATCATTCTGTTTAACATTGTGTTGTCATCTGAAGACTACGCTAGACTCCTTGAATACTTAATGTATTCATCATTCTGTTTAACGTTGTGTTGTCATCTGAAGACTACGCTACACTCCTTGAATACTTAATGTATTCATCATTCTGTTTAACATTGTGTTGTCATCTGAAGACTACGCTAGACTCCTTGAATACTTAATGTATTCATCATTCTGTATAACATTGTGTTGTCATCTGAAGACTACGCTAGACTCCTTGAATACTTAATGTATTCATCATTCTGTTTAACATTGTGTTGTCATCTGAAGACTACGCTACACTCCTTGACCACTTAATGTATTCATCATTCTGTTTAACATTGTGTTGTTATCTGACAACTACGCTACACTCCTTGAATACTTAATGTATTCATCATTCTGTATAACATTGTGTTGTCATCTGAAGACTACGCTAGACTCCTTGAATACTTAATGTATTCATCATTCTGTTTAACATTGTGTTGTCATCTGAAGACTACGCTAGACTCCTTGAATACTTAATGTATTCATCATTCTGTATAACATTGTGTTGTCATCTGAAGACTACGCTACACTCCTTGAATACTTAATGTATTCATCATTCTGTTTAACGTTGTGTTGTCATCTGAAGACTACGCTACACTCCTTGAATACTTAATGTATTCATCATTCTGTTTAACATTGTGTTGTCATCTGAAGACTACGCTACACTCCTTGACCACTTAATGTATTCATCATTCTGTTTAACATTGTGTTGTCATCTGAAGACTATGCTACACTCCTTGAATACTTAATGTATTCATCATTCTGTATAACATTGTGTTGTCATCTGAAGACTACGCTACACTCCTTGACCACTCAATGTATTCATCATTCTGTTTAACATTGTGTTGTCATCTGAAGACTACGCTAGACTCCTTGAATACTTAATGTATTCATCATTCTGTATAACATTGTGTTGTCATCTGAAGACTACGCTACACTCTTTGACCACTTAATGTATTCATCATTCTGTTTAACATTGTGTTGTCATCTGAAGACTACGCTAGACTCCTTGAATACTTAATGTATTCATCATTCTGTTTAACATTGTGTTGTCATCTGAAGACTACGCTAGACTCCTTGACCACTTAATGTATTCATCATTCTGTTTAACATTGTGCTGTCATCTGAAGACTACGCTAGACTCCTTGAATACTTAATGAATTCATCATTCTGTTTAACATTGTGTTGTCATCTGAAGACTACGCTACACTCCTTGACCACTTAATGTATTCATCATTCTGTTTAACATTGTGTTGTCATCTGAAGACTACGCTACACTCCTTGACCACTTAATGTATTCATCATTCTGTTTAACATTGTGTTGTCATCTGAAGACTACGCTACACTCCTTGACCACTTAATGTATTCATCATTCTGTTTAACATTGTGTTGTCATCTGAAGACTACGCTAGACTCCTTGAATACTTAATGAATTCATCATTCTGTTTAACATTGTGTTGTCATCTGAAGACTACGCTAGACTCCTTGAATACTTAATGTATTCATCATTCTGTTTAACATTGTGTTGTCATCTGAAGACTACGCTAGACTCCTTGACCACTTAATGTATTCATCATTCTGTTTAACATTGTGTTGTCATCTGAAGACTACGCTACACTCCTTGACCACTTAATGTATTCATCATTCTGTTTAGCATTGTGTTGTCATCTGAAGACTACGCTAGACTCCTTGACCACTTAATGTATTCATCATTCTGTTTAACATTGTGTTGTCATCTGAAGACTACGCTAGACTCCTTGACCACTTAATGTATTCATCATTCTGTTTAACATTGTGTTGTCATCTGAAGACTACGCTACACTCCTTGACTCCTCAGTGTATTCATCATTCTGTTTATTACATTCGTGATCTTCGCCGTATCTGCCGATATTTGCCTCTTTCTTTTGCAAAAACTATTGCAACTGCTCTTGTTAGCTGTAGGCTTGACTATTGCAATTCCCTATATCATAGTATTGTTCTTAGGGATATCATGAAACTTCAGTGTGTGCAAAATTGCTTGTCATGGGTAGTTACTAAATCGCTTTGTTTCTCACACTCAGTACCACTTATAAAATCTCTACATAGGCTACCGATTCAACATCGCATTATTTTAAAGATTTGCACTATTACCTATCAGGGTAACCGGCATATTTATATTACGTGCTCACTCCCGCAAGAAAGGCTAGGCAGCGTCAATCATCTACTTCACATTTCCATTTTATTCCCAGAAATCGCAGAATTAAGACAAACATTGGAAGGAGAGCTTTCTCAATTGCTGCACCTACTTTGTGGAACTCACTACTTGTCAGTTTTAAGTCATGTGAAGATATATCTACATTTCGACCTGGCCTATCCTCCTTAGCTCCTCAGCGCACCACCATCACTGTTGACGATTCGGAATTGAATTTGGAGTAAGATTTGTCTAACACTTTGGTATTTGTGCACAGTTTTCTGGGGATTTTGGCACTATAGAAGTCTTTTTTATTTTATTGTGTTGTATTGTATATAATCCATATAATTATGTAGTATAGTTTATAATATTCACAGATTTCAATAAATAAATTGAATTGAAAATTACAGATATGCTCTAGTCAGACAAAACCTATGGGAAATTCAATGTTCTTATTCTCAGCTGCTTTCATATGGTTGGTCCACTGTGAAGGTGCGATGTTGGTCCACTGTGAAGGTGTGATGTTGGTCCACTGTGAAGGTGTGATGTTGGTCACTGTGAAGGTGTCATGTTGGTCACTGTGAAGGTGTGATATTGGTCACTGTGAAGGTGTGATGTTGGTCACTGTGAAGGTGTGATGTTGGTCACTGTGAAGGTGTCATGTTGGTCCACTGTGAAGGTGTCATGTTGGTCCACTGTGAAGGTGTCATGTTGGTCCACTATGAAGGTGTCATGTTGGTCCACTGTGAAGGTGTCATGTTGGTCCACTATGAAGGTGTCATGTTGGTCCACTATGAAGGTGTCATGTTGGTCCACTATGAAGGTGTCATGTTGGTCCACTATGAAGGTGTCATGTTGGTCCACTGTATTTCTTCCCTTTATTTGTTCTGTACAAAGTTTCTTATGCTACTAATTCAACATTTTATTTAATGTGGCCGTGTCATTAGCCAATGTTTAATGTGCTGTTTCTTATAGACAATCATTAAATCACTATGAAGAATTAACATTGGACAATTGCATTTCTTTCTAAGTATGCAGACCTTCTCAGGCGTCTAAATCAACACACACTGAACTTGTATGTGTCTCTCAGTCAGCGGCCACAGAACTGTTTGATATTTGCAGGGAAGGCATGGAAACGAATGGTTACCAAGGTTACATATGTTGGCGAGGGCTTCACGAGAAAACCACCAAAGTTTGAGCGCTTCATTCGACCTATGGTGAGTCAACTGTCAACAATCAGATTTAGCAAAATTTATTTACTCAAGACTAAACGAAAACATGGTGACATTTCACGAAATCCAATGTATATCATTTACATGAACTTGTGATATTTTTTGGTTAAAAAATGTTTGTTTTGGTAACAGTCTAATCCACCATCCGTACAGGGCCTTGAAAGTCTTGAAGTTTGCCAGTTAGTCTTGAAAAGCCTTGAATTTCATTTTGTTAATTTAATTATTGCTTCATGATTGGCAGTATAAAATGACTTGTGCTCATGAAAAAGAATATCAGTAATAAATTACAAAACATAATTCTTTGGGAATGTTTTCTGTTGATATCAGACTATCAGTTGTTTTGTGTGATTGCGTACCATAATAAACTATTAACTGGAGCCTTGATTTTTCTTTTCAGTGTCTTTAAACCGAAACAAAGGTCATAGTTTTGGGGCTATTTAGCTAACTAAAATTAAGAATATCACACCAGTGGTTTACTCAGAATGTGTTCTAAAAGTGGGAGATTACGGTCATTTCTCTGAATAGCCGAGGGCTGACATGTTAACCAGCGCAACCAATAAACACGTGCACAGTTATGTGAAATCGGGGTAACCTAGACTACTAGACTATTAAGGGAGGCCGGCATACACAGAACCAGTCTCTAACAAACATGTTATTTTGTCAGAAGAGGACTAGTTTAGTAAACAAAGGCTAAAATATGTTACATAAGTTGAGTTTGGATGCAAATAGCTTGGCCATATCCTATTGGCAAGTATAGGAATATATGTGTACAAATGTATTTTTATTTGGCGAGCGAACATTGCCAGAATACCACACTTGTGACATAGGGTTATCTAACATTATGGCGAAGCCCATGAAATGAAGAGGTGTGTTCAACATGGTTTTCATAATAAACCACTGGCATGATATTCTTAATTGTATTACAAATACTTATTTTAGTAACTCTTATAGATGCACAGACCAAAATCCATGACTTGTTTCGCTTTAAAAAGTCTTGAAATGGCCTTGAATTTGATATTTCCCTTGGTGTTTGGACCATGACTTCTACCTTGTATGAACAAGACCTCAAGTGCACGTAATGACATGCTACTGTCATACAGGTAGTTTAATATATTTAACCACATACCAGTTATAATACACAATATTTAAGCCTCTATAACTACACACCCTTCTATTTATCTTATTTTGATGAGTTAAACGGGGAAATAATTGTATTTTCATAATCGTGCCAGGTACCTGACTTTATGGTAATCGTGAGAGCGGTGTGGACTTTGCACTATATAGTGAATGTTTCCTGGAGAAACTGTCTGCTTACTGTAGGGTCTGTGCTTCAGTGTCATCTGACCAACTCACATGAAACATGAAGCACAACTTTAAGAATAACAAATGTAAGAGATGTGTTAGTTACTTACGTGACTGCCATGTTGGTTCTACTTTCAGGCGCTTCGGTTCCGGAAGGCTCATGTCACACATCCTGAATTGAAGGCGACCTTCTGTCTACCCATGATTGGTGTGAAGAAAAACCCTAGTTCACCTATGTATACGTCTCTAGGGGTCATCACAAAAGGCACAATCATCGAAGTAGGTCTCCTAATGTCTCAATGTTATTGCTTAATTAATGAGAACCTGTTTGCACCTTGGGTATATGATGTGTAGTAACATATATACATACTTGGTGTTTGATGTGGTTTTTCAGTAAAACTATTACAATATATAGGGTGATTAAGCCTGTCTTTTGCAGGGGTTACATCATTATAAAAACCAACATATCTATGCAACACATCATTTGTAATTTGGGCAAACTGTTTGCGTGAGATGTACATTAAAAGATGTACATTAAAAGATGTACATTAGAAGCGTAGTATAGATAGCAGGTGTCACGTGTAATTTTTTCAAGAAAGGTTATAAGCACCTGCATCCATGCAATGACAATACCTACTAGCAATTAGCTATACTACTTGACATAATTATGTTAGTTAACATATGACGGGTTTCACGGCAAACCACGATAAATGCCATTTCAGGCAACATTTCTGAATGGGTGAAATTTCATATTTGAAATCAGCTATAAATTATAAGATTTCAGCTACCAATTTTGCTTTGATGTTCGATTTTTAAGATAATCCAATATCACATACAAGTTTCCATTTACACTCTAAGGGTGAACACAGAAAAAACTGGATGTATCAGGTTTTGTCCTGAAGCCCTTTGTATCTATACGATAGTTATTATTGAGCATTTTAAATAAATAGTATACATATCTTACAGGAATTAAAAATTTACTACAGGTACTTCCAATAGTATTTCAAAAAGTACTATAGATTGTGTAAATATGTACCACAACTACACCTTGTGGGGGCTGGTTGCATATACAACACCTAGCAGCTTATGTCACCCTATATGCTGCGTATTGTACTATAGGCTGATAATCTTCTGTCCACAGGTCAACATCAGTGAGCTTGGTCTAGTGACCCAGGGTGGAAAGGTCATTTGGGGTTAGTAGGTATTTCTGTCGTCCATTCTCATGCTCTCTCATTCTATTGCTCAGAGCTGTTTGAAATGGGTTTTTTAATTAAGTCCTAGTCAGCCGCTTGCAAGTCAAGTCTTTGTCCATGCCAAGTCACTTCAGTAGAAAGTGCTGCAACGATGCATGTGTATTATTTGCGGTCAGCAAACGATAACAATTTCAGTTAGGTGTAACAATAAAGTTAGGTGTAACAATTTCAGTTAGGTGTAACAATAAAGTTAGGTGTAACAATAAAGTTAGGTGTAACAGTAAAGTTAGGTGTAACAATAAAGTTAGGTGTAACAATTTCAGTTAGGTGTAACAATAAAGTTAGGTGTAATTTTGGTCAAGTCGTACTTGAGGACTCGAGTGCCACGGTTCTGCTATAACTGCCACTGCCTACAGTCCCTTTGTCTCAGTCTGTACAGTTTCTTCAGTAACTGCCACTGCCTACAGTCCCTTTGTCTCAGTCTGTACAGTTTCTTCAGTAACTGCCACTGCCTACAGTGCCTTTGTCTCAGCCTGTACAGTTTCTTCAGTAACTGCCACTGCCTACTGTCCCTTTGTCTCAGTCTGTACAGTTTCTTCAGTAACTGCCACTGCCTACAGTGCCTTTGTCTCAGCCTGTACAGTTTCTTCAGTAACTGCCACTGCCTACAGTCCCTTTGTCTCAGCCTGTACAGTTTCTTCAGTAACTGCCACTGCCTACAGTCCCTTTGTCTCAGTCTGTACAGTTTCTTCAGTAACTGCCACTGCCTACAGTGCCTTTGTCTCAGCCTGTACAGTTTCTTCAGTAACTGCCACTGCCTACGGTCCCTTTGTCTCAGCCTGTACAGTTTCTTCAGTAACTGCCACTGCCTACGGTCCCTTTGTCTCAGCCTGTACAGTTTCTTCAGTAACTGCCACTGCCTACGGTCCCTTTGTCATAGCCTGTACAGTTTCTTCAGTAACTGCCACTGCCTACAGTCCCTTTGTCTCAGCCTGTACAGTTTCTTCAGTAACTGCCACTGCCTACAGTCCCTTTGTCATAGCCTGTACAGTTTCTTCAGTAACTGCCACTGCCTACAGTCCCTTTGTCATAGCCTGTACAGTTTCTTCAGTAACTGCCACTGCCTACGGTCCCTTTGTCTCAGCCTGTACAGTTTCTTCAGTAACTGCCACTGCCTACGGTCCCTTTGTCATAGCCTGTACAGTTTCTTCAGTAACTGCCACTGCCTACAGTCCCTTTGTCTCAGCCTGTACAGTTTCTTCAGTAACTGCCACTGCCTACAGTCCCTTTGTCATAGCCTGTACAGTTTCTTCAGTAACTGCCACTGCCTACAGTCCCTTTGTCATAGCCTGTACAGTTTCTTCAGTAACTGCCACTGCCTACGGTCCCTTTGTCTCAGCCTGTACAGTTTCTTCAGTAACTGCCACTGCCTACAGTCCCTTTGTCTCAGCCTGTACAGTTTCTTCAGTAACTGCCACTACCTACGGTCCCTTTGTCTCAGCCTGTACAGTTTCTTCAGTAACTGCCACTGCCTACAGTCCCTTTGTCTCAGCCTGTACAGTTTCTTCAGTAACTGCCACTGCCTACAGTCCCTTTGTCTCAGCCTGTACAGTTTCTTCAGTAACTGCCACTACCTACAGTCCCTTTGTCTCAGCCTGTACAGTTTCTTCAGTAACTGCCACTGCCTACAGTCCCTTTGTCTCAGCCTGTACAGTTTCTTCAGTAACTGCCACTGCCTACAGTCCCTTTGTCTCAGCCTGTACAGTTTCTTCAGTAACTGCCACTGCCTACGGTCCCTTTGTCATAGCCTGTACAGTTTCTTCAGTAACTGCCACTGCCTAAGGTCCCTTTGTCTCAGCCTGTACAGTTTCTTCAGTAACTGCCACTACCTACGGTCCCTTTGTCTCAGCCTGTACAGTTTCTTCAGTAACTGCCACTGCCTACAGTTCCTTTGTCTCGGCCTGTACAGTTTCTTCAGTAACTGCCACTGCCTACGGTCCCTTTGTCATAGCCTGTACAGTTTCTTCAGTAACTGCCACTGCCTAAGGTCCCTTTGTCTCAGCCTGTACAGTTTCTTCAGTAACTGCCACTACCTACGGTCCCTTTGTCTCAGCCTGTACAGTTTCTTCAGTAACTGCCACTGCCTACAGTCCCTTTGTCTCAGCCTGTACAGTTTCTTCAGTAACTGCCACTGCCTACAGTCCCTTTGTCTCAGCCTGTACAGTTTCTTCAGTAAAGTTTGATATATAAAAAATACTGTAAATAACAGTAACTGATGTGATTCTTACAAACAATTGCAGTATAATTAAAAAGCCTAATAAATTACAAATACTGCATTTTGTATGTAATCAGTTATGAATATGTAAAACCCTATAATATATAAATCTCCTTTGTACAACAAACTTTTTGTGGATCCTTCACAAAAGAAATCTGGGTTTTCAAGCACTGCCGTTGTTGTGTTGCAGGTAAATATGCACAGGTGACAAATCACCCTGAGAACGATGGATGTATCAATGCTGTTCTACTCGTCTAACTGGGTCGTCTCCTTGGTAACCACAAAGACTGTGACCTCTTCTGCTGGTTGTCTTGTGTCACATTCACAGCAGCCAGGACACTTGTTTGCTATACTAAAGTCTAACAGTTGTTTCACTGTATCGCTCATTGGCAGACGTGGGGGCGTGTGTGACACTATGAGTATTTTCTGATATCATACACTTACCAGCTAATGTTATTTTAATAATGGCTTAGCCATTGTCTGTATCTATTACTTTCGGATCTATTACTTTTCAAGAAATTTAATGTATTACTATAACAGAAAAAAACTACTTACTATGATATATTATTATTCCATATCTTCTGGTCAGTTTGTTATTATAAAGAACACAATATTTTTATTGGAGTGACAATGCAGGGTAAATGACTAGATGACAAATGACAATAAATGACTAGCAGTGGGAGTACCCACAAGGGGTATTGGGTACAAGGGGTATGGGGGTTAACTTGTGCAAATTTAATATACCCTGTGTCACATTATATACCCTGTCATGTCATTGATGCCGCACTACACGGGGACAATTCTTTGTCACACGTTAAATATCGATCAGAACATATGTTGATGAATAAGTGGACATATTGGAAACGACACGAGGTATTTGTAGACCAATGCACAGTGCCTCAATAAAAGATGACTCGCCTTCACTGTTGATGTTGTGATGATGTTTCTTACCAATGCGCGTCACGTGATGATATAGTGTACATAGATGTTCGATTTTCATACATTCCACAAACAATTCAAGACATCCTTTTTCTGAAACTGCATTTCCACCCAAAATCCTTGGCAGTCCTTTCTCTGATGGTGACTTCAGCGCATCGCTGTTCAAAATAGCTTAACGACTCTGGTTTGCTGCGTCTTTGAGCTTGGGTTCCTCAAGATTTAGACGCTATAGAAGTTTAGATTATTATAAGACCCAAGAATGTGCTTTCCATTTCGGGAACAGAGATGCTAAGCGTGAATTACGTGTTACTTGGAATGGCACCAGACTCGCCAACACGGCAACACCAGGTGTTCACATGGACTAGAACAATATCTTGCACAACGCACATTTGTAACACCACTGTACACATGTGTAACACCACTACACATCTGTAACACCACTGTACACATCTGTAAAGGAAAATGCACATAACATCATCGTCGCCAAACTCGAAACGGGGTGCGTTTAGTTATCCGAATTTCCCCGCCCGCCCGCCTGCTACTGTTGACCGTGCTTCCGATCCTTACCTTCCATATCGATTTCGAGATTGCTTAATCCTTTCGCTCTGCTGCGTCTTTGAGCTCGGATTTCCAAGGATTTAGGCACGACAGAATTACTCTTGTTATTAAGACGATCAATAGATTTAATAGCGCCGTGTTTTTTTCCGCGCGATTCCGACAAGTATTTACACCTACGCCTAATACATATCAGTAACAACTGTGACGAGGACGCTTGGCTAGTCTCAGTAGCGCGGCTGCGCATGGTCATTATCGTTGACAAACTCTCCACCAGGGGCGCTACTAACCATTTTACCACTGCCACAACTTACATTTGATGTTCAGATTCTGCACATCTTTATTTCATTTGGTACGCTCCTAATGTTTGTCAATACATTCCTTAGTTTCAGTTGCATACAATTGTGGATAATGCCCTTATGAAAATATACCATTCTTATTCCATGGTAAAATACGATGTTTTTTCAAAGAGATAAACCGTGGTATACCATACAATTACCATACACAATATATGAAATGTAATGCCATGGTACGCCGTGTAATACGATGTAATACCATGGTACGCCGTGTAATACGATGTAATACCGTGGCATACCATCTTATTATATGGTATGTTTTCATAAGGGTTTTTGCATTGAAAATATGTCTAGCAACACAATAACCTTTGTTTGAAACTATGACACGCAGTCAAGTTGCAATGACGTAACAAGTCGTAAACAACAATGACGTAACAAGTCGTAAACAACAATGACGTAACAAGTCGTAAACAACAATGACGTAACAAGTCGTAAACAACAATGATGTAACAAGTAAACAACAATGATGTAACAAGTCGTAAACAACAATGACGTAACAAGTCGTAAACAACAATGATGTAACAAGTCGTAAACAACAATAACGTAACAAGTCGTAAACAACAATGACGTAACAAGTCGTAAACAACAAAGACGTAATAAGTCGTAAACAACAATGACGTTGCCAAACCAACCACTTGTTCATATCACTTCGTAACTGCATTTTTAATTTATAATCCTGTTGTGGCAGTGGTGATGTGCTGGTGTTGGTGCCTCTGTGTGTACGTCCACTGCCGGATTTAACAAGTTTGCCATCAAAACCTACACGTTCCAGATATGTGTCCCTTTTGTCCATTTCAGAAACACGCCGACATGGTGCTTCTGAAATGTCACAGATCCGCTCTCCCCCGACCAACAACGCTAACGTTGTACACGTTTTCACTGAAAATAATATTTAAACGGTTTCGCACAACGGGAGCTTTTTGTATTAAAATTATATTGAAGAACACATATTTCACCAATCCAATTAAATTGTTAAAATGGCGCCTTTATGTTATGGCAGTAGAGTAGACAACGATTGAAGTTCTTCTTGTAGCCGAGTAGACATAACTCTGAGCAATTCAATTTTACAGATGTGAAAGCAATTACAAAACAACCCCGATATAATAATGTTATAAAAGGCTTATGTTATCATAACATGCTGACATCAAAGGTTTCTCTGGCCACCTCTGTGCGGTGCTCATACAGTCTCAAGCTTACCACCAAAAAGGCCCGGTCAGATTAGACTTTACTGTGGGGCATGACGATACACATTAGTTATGACACTGTGGCGAACAGGCGAAGCCCGCTTTGCCATGACAATTCAGAAAGCACCAAAGTCGCGGCCCATCGGCGACAGGTCTGCGTCGGTGGCCACGGCTAAGGCAGAAAAGTGAAACTTGGCAGTTAGGCGACACGATATACCTGTTAACATTGCCACTGGTCGCCATTTCGGTTTTTATGGTATCATTTTCAGCGTTGGTCACATATCAGTAGCCATTTGATACGCGTATAAGAAGCAATGACTTTCCATCATACACTACATTTGACTTCAAATGGCAATCATTCATCAAACTATCCTGGAAATACAACTGGTACAATAATTTTTCTTTGCATATATATGTAGTTGGCTCCCAATACATGGTTGTGCAGTTGGCTCCCAGTACATGGTTGTGTAGTTGGCTCCCAGTATATAGCTGTGTAGTTGGCTCCCAGTACATGGCTGTGCAGTTGGCTCCCAGTACATGGCTGTGTAGTTGGCTTCCAGTACATAGTTGTGCAGTTGGCTTCCAGTACATGGTTGTGCAGTTGGCTCCCAGTACATGGTTGTGCAGTTGGCTCCCAGTACATGGTTGCGTAGTTGGCTCCCAATACATGGCTGCAGTTGGCTTCCAGTACATGGCTGTGTAGTTGAGATTCATGCAGTCTGCAATCAATACAGTGCACAATGGTGTGCGCATTTTCCATTACATAAACAAAAAAACATAATAATATATGCGTCGTTATCTCGCGAAGGAGGCCGGAACAGTCGTTGTCTCGTGAAGGAGGCCGGAACAGTCGTTGTCTCGTGAAAGAGGCCGGAACAGTCGTCTCGTGAAAGAGGCCTGAACAGTCGTTGTCTCGGGAATGAGGCCGGAACAGTCGTTGTCTTGCCAAAGAGGCCGGAACAGTCGTTGTCTCGTGAAGGAGGCCGGAACAGTCGTTGTCTCGTGAAAGAGGCCGGAACAGTCGTCTCGTGAAAGAGGCCGGAACAGTCGTTGTCTCGTGGAAGAGGCCGGAACAGTCGTTGTCTCGTGAAAGAGGCCGGAACAGTCGTTGTCTCGTGAAAGAGGCCGGAACAGTCGTTGTCTCGTGAAAGAGGCCGGAACAGTCGTTATCTCGTGAAGGAGGCCGGAACAGTCGTTGTCTCGTGAAAGAGGCCGGAACAGTCGTTGTCTCGTGAAAGAGGCCGGAACAGTCGTTATCTCGTGAAGGAGGCCGGAACAGTCGTTGTCTCGTGAAGGAGGCCGGAACAGTCGTTGTCTCGTGAAAGAGGCCGGAACAGTCGTTATCTCGTGAAGGAGGCCGGAACAGTCGTTGTCTCGTGAAAGAGGCCGGAACAGTCGTTGTCTCGTGAAAGAGGCCGGAACAGTCGTTATCTCGTGAAGGAGGCCGGAACAGTCGTTATCTCGTGAAGGAGGCCGGAACAGTCGTGGTCTCGCGAAAGAGGCCGGAACAGTCGTTGTCTCGTGAAAGAGGCCGGAACAGTCGTTGTCTCGTGAAGGAGACCGGAACAGTCGTTGTCTCGCGAAAGAGGCCGGAACAATCGTTGTCTCGTGAAAGAGGCCGGAACAGTCGTTGTCTCGCGAAGGAGGCCGGAACAGTCGTTGTCTCGTGAAGGAGGCCGGAACAGTCGTTGTCTCGTGAAGGAGGCCGGAACAGTCGTTGTCTCGTGAAGGAGGCCGGAACAGTCGTTGTCTCGTGAAAGAGGCCGGAACAGTCGTTGTCTCGTGAAAGAGGCCGGAACAGTCGTTGTCTCGCGAAGGAGGCCGGAACAGTCGTTGTCTCGTGAAGGAGGCCGGAACAGTCGTTGTCTCGTGAAGGAGGCCGGAACAGTCGTTGTCTCGTGAAGGAGGCCGGAACAGTCGTTGTCTCGTGAAAGAGGCCGGAACAGTCGTTGTCTCGTGAAAGAGGCCGGAACAGTCGTTATCTCGTGAAGGAGGCCGGAACAGTCGTTGTCTCGCGAAGGAGGCCGGAACAGTCGTTGTCTCGTGAAAGAGGCCGGAACAGTCGTTATCTCGTGAAGGAGGCCGGAACAGTCGTTGTCTCGTGAAAGAGGCCGGAACAGTCGTTGTCTCGTGAAAGAGGCCGGAACAGTCGTTATCTCGTGAAGGAGGCCGGAACAGTCGTTATCTCGTGAAGGAGGCCGGAACAGTCGTGGTCTCGCGAAGGAGGCCGGAACAGTCGTTGTCTCGTGAAAGAGGCCGGAACAGTCGTTGTCTCGTGAAGGAGGCCGGAACAGTCGTTGTCTCGTGAAGGAGACCGGAACAGTCGTTGTCTCGCGAAAGAGGCCGGAACAGTCGTTGTCTCGTGAAGGAGGCCGGAACAGTCGTTGTCTCGTGAAAGAGGCCGGAACAGTCGTTATCTCGGGAAGGAGGCCGGAACAGTCGTTGTCTCGCGAAGGAGGCCGGAACAGTCGTTGTCTCGTGAAAGAGGCCGGAACAGTCGTTGTCTCGTGAAGGAGGCCGGAACAGTCGTTGTCTCGTGAAGGAGGCCGGAACAGTCGTTGTCTCGTGAAAGAGGCCGGAACAGTCGTTATCTCGGGAAGGAGGCCGGAACAGTCGTTGTCTCGTGAAAGAGGCCGGAACAGTCGTTGTCTCGTGAAAGAGGCCGGAACAGCCGTTGTCTCGCGAAGGAGGCCGGAACAGCCCGGGCCAAACCATGATAAACAGTTCCCAAGGGATACCATAATAATGTTACATAATTGCCAGGAATGGGGCACGACGAAGGTGGCTGTCACTCTTGCACTAATATGTTGTCTATGTACTATTCTGCGGCGACAAGTTGTATAGAGATACAGAATCTGGTCCTCTTTGGTCGTAATATCATCTTATATGGTTTCAACTCTATCTATTCTACCATTATGAGCACCCAAATGTGTTTTAATTATAACTTTTTTTTTATTTCTCTGTTGTCTGTATAATTTCATTGTTACGGTACGAATGTCATGTTTTCATTGTATATACGGGGGGGGGAGAGTAAGCATAAACGCCTGACCCTAATTAACGCTGTCCCGTGTGTTTGGAGTTAGCCACAGCTGGTCACAAATGTAGGCCCACTAGACGGCAATGTCGATATTCATACAACACTTAAGTTCATTAAAACACATTTTGGCGATGATTGTGTTAGAATTGAGACAGTTCGCTTAACATTCGATTAACATTTAGACCCCTGTTGTCTTTATTTTCCCGTGGGAAAACACTGATGTGTCAACTAATCCGGGGCACAGGGAAAACCATAATTCAAATCCGTCCGCGTTTTAATTTGGTCTCCCAACTACATGAGGTACTGCTAGACTATGGTTATGGTAGGTCTCGAATTTGGGATTTCGAACTACGTTAGATATACGTCTACGGATTTTATTGATGTGTGGGATTATTATGTAGCAACAACGAATAGAGTTTTGTTAGACTTTTTATTATAGATAGGTTATTACTATTAGACCATTACAGTTAGGATTAGTGTACAAGTCCGTAGAGTAACATAAATTACAATTAGGTTTAGTGTACAAGTCCGTAGAGTAACATAAATTACAGTTAGGTTTATTGTGCAAGTCCGTGAAGTAACATAAATTACAGTTAGGTTTAGTGTACAAGTCCGTAGAGTAACATAAATTACAGTTAGGTTTATTGTACAAGTCCGTGGAGTAACATAAATTACAGTTAGGCTTAGTGTACAAGTCCGTAGAGTAACATAAATTACAGTTAGGTTTATTGTACAAGTCCGTGGAGTAACATAAATTACAGTTAGGTTTAGTGTACAAGTCCGTAGAGTAACATAAATTACAGTTAGGTTTAGTGTACAAGTCCGTAGAGTAACATAAATTACAGTTAGGTTTAGTGTACAAGTCCGTAGAGTAACATAAATTACAGTTAGATTTAGTGTACAAGTCCGTAGAGTAACATCAGTTTATAACATAATACAATTATATTTTCGAGGTTAGATATCAAGCCGTGTGTGCTCTCTTTGTCTGTATGTTCGAATTGTTCATTCCAGTTGTGTGTTCGTGTTGCGTGTTCGTTGTGTGTGTTCATGTTATATGTTCGTGGCGTCGAGGGCGCTGAAGCGGACGCTAGCGGCGGGGCTGCGGCGATGAGGCTGTCGTACGCACTTCGGACACAGTCCCGCGAAGAGACGCCGATAGGCTGAGCGTACCTCGCGCATGCGTATGCCGTAGATGATGGGATCGGTGAAGAAGTTGAGTGTGGGCAGGAAGTCAATCAAGTAGAACTTGGCGTTGAGTAGTGCGTCGGACGCCTGCTCGACGTCGAGGTGCATGGACAGGAAGTGGAAGACCAAGAAGGGCAACCAGAAGAGGACAAGCGTGAACCACAGCATCAGTGTCGTCACGAACGCCTTATAGCTGTGCTCGGCCGACGGCGACTGACTGGCGGCTACGAGCCGCACACGACGACGGTGGCGACTCGATGTGGACGCCGCCGAGGAACGACTGTAGGTTGACGCGGTCGGTGTCGTCGGCATGCGGCGCCGGTAGCTGAGCACCTCGCGGTAGATGCGGCCGTACAAGGCGACGATGACGACGATGAGGCAGGCCAGGCCGTACGAGCAGATCTCTAGCGACTTGACGCCTACAGCGACGGCGTGTCCGGCGCAACGCTCGAAGCCGCCGCCAGCCGCCGACAAGATGAAGACCGCCGGAAGTAGGGCACACACGACGGACAGCACCCAGGCGGCGCCGATACAAGCGGCGGCCCGGCCCTTGGTGGACGACGTGGCAGCGACCAGGGGCCAACATATGGCGAAGTATTGGTTGATGGCGAGCATGAGGAGACTGAAGAGACTCGTGCAGAGAGTGAGCACGACAGGCGCCACTAGAACGACGGCGACGAAGAGACAGTGAGCCGGCGTGCGGATGGGGAAGCGTGGGAAGAGACAGGGGGAATTGTAATACATCCACAGCAACAGGGAGCCGAGGGCGTCACACACGGCCAGATTGAGCAGCAGCGTGTGGTGCACCGTGCGACGGCGGATGCGGGACAGCGCCGCCACTGAGAGCACGTTGAAGACGAAGCCGGCGGCCGAGAGGAGTGTGTACGGCACGAAGCGCACGGCGTACGGGCCGGTCCCTCCGCCTGTGGCACTTCCGTTGAACCCGGAACCGGAAGCCAATGGCGTCGCGTTGGTGACGCTGGCGTTACTCCAGAAGACGTTCATTCTGGTGTCGGGTTAAACGTAAGACAGTGTCCGCTTTCTCGAGTTCCACGCCCGGTACAGGATCTACAAAGAGCAAAGTAATTGATTGCGTTTACATGAATAAACTGTTATGATGCCGGCCACCAAATCGGCCGTTTTCTTTTAACAACATCGATGCCTGTGCATACAGGAAAGTCAACCGAACAATCGCACACAAGAAAACCTAATGTGACTTTGTTTAGATTTCTAAGAGGTAAAAAACAGAGTAGATTGATTTTATTAACTTATCTTCAAACATAACTATTGATAGCACCGGAATAAAGTAATCATTGGTGGAAAGAAAATACAGAATAAAGAAAGAAGATATCCTTTGTGCTGGTCGACCTGATGAAGTTGTCAACTGCCACTTTGTGCTTGTCGTAAGGTGACCAAGTAACACTTGACGAAGGTGTCATCTGCCACTTTGTGCTGGTCGTTAGATGACCAATTAACACCTTGAACTGCCTTCGCGATATTTCATTCGTCTCGTAGTATTGATCTTGTTCTTGATGGCGTATCTAACGTCTTCACCCCAGCTGTCTTTGTCGCATCGTTGCCGCGCTTCCATTATTGTGCGAAAGTCATTCGTTCAGATACTTACAACACTGTTGATACTACTTATGCAGTTGAACTGGGGCAACGTGGGGTGAACTAAATTGCCGTCGAACTCCTCAAGACGATTCAAACAACTGATCCTCTCGATAGAGAGAGTTATGTGACCGTGCCGCCGAATCTCGTACTGTTCAGTTGATGTCAAAACCTTGTAGACCACGCAGTATTATTACGTCACGTTTATGTGGGGCGCGATAGCATGCCGGTTAGAAGGCCGGACTCTCAATCGAGAGAACCCGGTTTCAAATCCCACTGCGGTCGCTTCGAACCTTTGGCAAGTTTGATCACCCCACGTTGCCACAGTTCACTCAGCTGTATAAATGAGTACCTGGCAATACAGACAGTGGTGGATATGTGAACGAATAGCCTTCGCGCAGCAATTGCAGCGTAGCTGAATACTTCCAAAAGAAGTTGAGATGGCCTTGGAATGAACAGGTCTGCCAGGGGGTGAAGTGTAAAGCGCTTTGAGCAGTCCTATGGACCGGATACCGCGCTATATAAGAACGTACATTTACATTTACCGTGGACACTTGTTGACAGTGGTGCGTCCATTCATTCCGACATCAACCAGTGAACTACATCAGTGCAGTTATAACGTTGTGCGTTTCAAATTGGGGCACTGTCACGTCTGGTTTTACAAAATTAAGCTAAAGTTTAATATATCATGTTGGATTCAAACTCTTAGAAATAACGCATGTTAATTAACCTGTGTACGTAGATAGCATAGCAACTAAATGTGTGAAATAGCAGCTGTCGTAGCGTAAACATCGGACTATGGATTTGTTCCAAAGACCCGCAGTTTGGTGGGTTTTTTTACGACGGTGTAATGCAAGTTTTTAATGCATTTTGTACAATCGATGCTTGTTCGGCTGTCCATAGTCAATTACTGCGAGATCAGCACAAGGTATGATTACACGGTGCAAATCCGACAGATCGAAGTAGCAATGCCGCCCGCCGTAGAGACACATCGTTAAAGCGACGCTCGTTGGTAGTTTGGTGTCGGCGGGGATTATCGAACGATTTGACGCCGAATCAAACACACGTCTTCGTCTCGCTTTACGATGCACCTATGAGCCGATCACGTTGAATGGTCCTTGGCGTACGCGGTAGAGGTGCATAGGCGCAAGTAAAGTTGTATCTAATGGCTGCTTAAGCCGCGGCAAACTTGAATGGGAATTAAGTGTCGACGCTGGTGTGAATAGAGATCTTCGCGAATTCGCCGGAAGCCTTTGCAATTCCCACCGGTGGAATTACAACACAGGAGGAGCGTCCTTTCTTAGCGTCTGACCCTTCCCCGCTGACTGAATGTATCTACTGATTCGACGAGGCCGGCGGTTTACATCGGTTTACATTTGGATTAAATTGAAAATATCGCATTTCGCTCTAGAGCCGCTGATACCTAACTAACTTTCCCTCGAAACCATCAGTGTCTAAGCCAACCAGCTAATACTGCTGTGATGGGAGAGATAACGTGTGGAATGTCGCCATTGTACACAGTGGACGGTGTTACCAGGGGGGTCGCTAATACTCTTTGACACGCCTCGGTCCGTACTAAATACATTCTATTATGATGTTCTAGTGAGCGTTCGCCGCGGAGGAAATCTACCGAACCCATCCACAGTCAGCGAGAGTGAATATAATGTACTTTGGGTTACTGTGTGTGCCTTCATCCTCGTCATGGTGGACTGCAGCTTGAATGGGTAACACACTCGCTAAGTAATCCTTGGTGTAATTCGTATAAATACCGCTGACTAACTGCGCGAAACAAAGATGCATTCAAATCTGTAAAATGTTCTTTGTACATAAAACGTTGTTACAGCTATCGCCATAGCTTAGACATTCTTGGTTCCTTGATGGAACATCCACCACCAGGCATGTGTTTCCTTGACATGGTACATCCACCACCAGGCATGTGGTTCCTTGATATGGTACATCCACCACCAGGCATGTGGTTCCTTGATATGGAACATCCACCACCAGGCATGTGGTTCCTTGATTTGCTATATCCACCACCAGGCATGTGGTTCCTTGATATGCTATATCCACCACCAGGCATGTGGTTCCTTGACATGGTACACTCATTGAGGTGATGCATGTGTGCCCACACCTCTGCATGGGCTGATTGGTCTCCTGAGCGAGCGCTGACTTCCGTTGAGGCGGAAGTGGAACTAACGTGACGTCATGCCGTGGGCTTCTATCCAGATCAACAACCTGGCCAGCCATGCATGCTGAGATAAGCAATGTTTCTGACTACAATGGTAGTGATTTCCTTAATTTGAAATGAGGTTTTGACACAAGTGACATGGACGAGGTCGGTCGATGGATGCAGCTCACGCGTTGAATGAAACATCCCAACGCGGCTGATTTCTCAAACATGATTCATCTTTCTGCAGGACAGCTATCGTTGTCAACATCGAATTACCAGAGCGTAGTCAGTACTTCACACAGAGACAAAGTGAGACTTTGCACCACGTACACCGTACACATGTTCGTGGTGACGAGAATGTCACTGTAGATTCGTTGTCTAGATCCGGTTGACATGGCGTACATGATGCGATGTTTGCATTGACAAAACTCCGCCGGGTACATCGACGTTTGGAGCATGGCATTTCGCCAAGCTGATGGTTGTCAAGAATGATCGTTCGCCGTTTACACCAAAGACGCGCGTGTGGCCCTAAGTGACAGTCGGCACGTAATGTTCCTGCTTCCTTGTGGTGGACCAACATACAATACTGATGCGGTCCGTGTGCGTCTTTTATAGTATGTGGGACGACCGGCTTAATCAAGTAATTGGGCTATTTTTGGAGTCATCGGAAGGCGCGTAATTAAATACTATCGAAATGAGTCTACAGCGGCCCATGTGGGCACCGTGGCTCTGACAGAAGAGCCACAGGGTGGACTGCATTGTAAAGACAACTGAAATTCGATTATCGTAACCAATAATTGGGTTTTAACTATGTTTTTTAAGGTTAACTATGTAAAATGATGAAGATTATCAAATCTATCCAATTTTGGTATACGGAATCAGACATATTGCCCAGAAACATGCATGAGGGATATTTTGGATTTTCAAAATGACCGCCACTGAAAATGGGAATTATATTATTGATAAACTTCACGCCGATAACCGCATAAGCACTGTTAGAGTAACAGCCGGCAGGACAACCGTCCACTTTGGGGGTACAAGACAACTGTGTCAGGGTCTAACTGGTGACATCGTGATCGTCGCTTCGAAGCAAATCTGCTGTCATTACAGACATCTAGTAGTGATCATTGGCCCATTGTCATGACTTGCGACTTGACTTGGAAATCAGAGAGATGACTCGAGACTTGACTTGGCCGTCATTGACTCGATACTCGACTTGTCAGTTTGTAACCTGCTAAAAAATCAGATGGCTCGAAACGTACGCAAAGCGAAACTATATTGTTGTGACAGGCGGCACCGAAATAATTATTAAGTAGTTACTGTGATCGGCTAATGTTGTGGCGTGACTGCATCCGCTTAAATTTCGCGTGAAAATGAAGACAGACAAAGTATAACAATCATTGGCGACTGGAGAACCCTGGTGACTTTCAACTAGACTTCGAATTCTGGGAGATGATTCGAGACTTTACTTGGAGGTCACTGACTTAAACAAATTACAGTAACACTGGTCACTTGATTCGTGGCAGACTTCGGTGTCTATTACATTGTGATTAAAGTTGAAACGCCAATTACAATTGTAATTAGTGTTGTAATTAGAGTTGTTATTGATGCTGCAATTGGTGTTTTGTTTTTAAATGTAATTGGAATTGGTGAAAATGTAATTGGTATTTTAATTACGTTTCAATTACTTTTTAATTTCATTATGTAACCTTTAGACCCAAACTATTATCTACAAGTAATCAAAAACATTTAATATGTTGTGTATATCACATTTGCTTGTTGTTATGTACCATAACTTGCAGAAATTAAATAAACAGTTCTATAATAGATGTTATTTTTGGCGTTAAATGTGTTTGTGGTTGCTCCGTTTACACTGTTGTCTCGACGAGGAATTAATAATTGGAACTGCTATGTTTAGGTGGAATTGGAATTAGTATACATGTAGTTGGTGTGGAATAGGTATCAGTCTGGAATTGGTATCAGTCTGGAATTGATAAAAGTTGATATAAGTCTCAACATCAGGTGGTTATTTCACTTTTCCATGTTTGTCTCATTTCCCGACACAGAAATAGTGCGATTGCAATCAGTTTGGTCAAGACTGTAGCAGCAGGCGTTGCAAGTGCGCATACAGATTTCTCGCAAGCTCGAACAGTTCTCCACAATTCGTAAACCGCGTAAATTAATTAACAGCAGCAACTGAGCTACAACGTTTCTGTCGCTGCTGTCGAGAAGAAAAACAGAAAAGATCCCATCAAATAATCAGTGTTGTGCGGCTAAATCGGGCAGGCGCGTAATAATGCGTGGGTATCTTCGTAAACACTACCGTGCATCGCACATGGAGGCGTTTAAAAAGCGCTGGGGGATGCTATGATCATGACAGTGGCTGCGAAAAAACTTTCATATTTTTTATTATCCATTTTCTTATATAATCAGATAAAACGTTAGCATGACTACCTATGCAATAATCACCCTGGTCAGTCGTCACTAGGTGAGGGGGCTGTTGTTGCTTGGTATGCTCCAACAGTCGATAGCGCGCAGGCAGCCTCGACGACCGGTGGCGGACGAGAACATCGCAAGCCACTCTCGCGGCATTAATTGAACAATAACAAGCCGCTGTAATCAATACGAGGAGATGTTATATCTCTACGTCATCTCGAGTTACCTTCATCAAAATAAAACGACAAAAGCCACCCAGATATGATTCGTGTGACTTGTAATAAATGCACTGTGAATGTGGTTTAATCTAAACTGTGTTGACTTGTTTTTTCTTTAACAATAAAGAATATATATGAATTTAAACATATCTGCATGGGGTGTTATGTTCTTATTAAAAGTCAAACGTACGCTTCATCTATCTAAGATGAAGTAGTATTGTGTTGCGATTCTTTTTCTTTTTTATTTATGGAGTAATTAATGTTGATTTTAGTTTAACGCTGTTTCATTTTTATTATTTATTCTCCGCGTGCAGCGTAGACGACGTTTACTCCGCAGTAGGCTTCCGGTGATACCGAGGGACATTGTCCAAAACAGTCACCAACATCGTGTTGCATCCATATTATATGGATACATTAAATACAAAATGCGACGCATACTGACCAAATACATTAGATACAAAGTGAAATTAATGACAGAGGCACATAATTTGCACTGCTATAGTTCACACGATTGAGCAAGGCACCATTCATTTATTGGTACCATTCATTTATTAGCACCATTCGTGTATTGGCCCCATTAATTCATTGCCACCATTCCCTTATTGGCACCTCTCGTTTATTGGCACCATTCATTTATTTGCATCATTCCTTTATTGGCATCACTCGTTTATTGGCAACATTCATTTATTTGCACCATTCCTTTATTGGCACCACTCGTTTATTGGCAACATTCATTTATTGGCAACATTCATTTATTGGCACCACTCGTTTATTGGCACCACTCGTTTATTGGCAACATTCATTTATTGGCACCATTCATTTATTGGCACCATTCGTTTATTGGCAACATTCATTTATTGGCACCACTCGTTTATTGGCAACATTCGTTTATTGGCACCACTCGTTTATTGGCAACATTCATTTATTGGCACCACTCGTTTATTGGCAACATTCATTTATTGGCACCATTCATTTATTGGCACCATTCATTTATTTGCAACATTCATTTATTGGCAACATTCATTTATTGGCACCACTCGTTTATTGGCAGCATTCATTTATTGGCACCATTCATTTATTGGCACCATTCATTTATTGGCAACATTCATTTATTGGCAACACTCGTTTATTGGCAACATTCGTGCATCGCCGGTGATTAGTAGTTTTTTTCTGCCTGTCAACGGCTGATCAATGTACAACACATCGCAGCGTTGTAAAATGTCGGTCGTTGTTTAACGGTTATTACTTTTACTGTCTGGGCCATTTATCTCAGCCCAAACTGCCTTCACTCGGAGGATTCCATTAATAAATATAATTTCTGAGCGAGTGTGAAACAATTAATTTTAATGACTCCATAAATGCGGAATGTGTGGTATGCTGGTTAACGCTTCACATACTTAATTGTTCTTTGTTAACGCTTTACATACTTAATTGTTGTTTGTTAACACTTCACATACTTAATTGTTCTTTGCAAACGCTTCACATACTTAATTGTTGTTTGTCAGCACTTCACATACTTAATTGTTGTTTGCTAACACTTCACATAAGTAATTGTTGTTTGTTAACGCTTTACATACTTAATTGTTGTTTGTTAACGCTTCACATACTTAATTGCATATATATATATATATATATATATATATATATATATATATATATATATATATATATATATATATATATATATAATTATATATATATATATATATATATATATATATATATATATATATATATATATATATATATATATATATATAATTATATATATATATATATATATATATATATATATATATATATATATATATATATATATATATATAACAAACATTTAAGCTTAACTGAATTAACACCTAAACTTAATTGTATGAGATCCGTGTGATTAGCGTGAGATACATTCATGTGAATGAGCAATGTCGCATATGATCTGACGATACAATTGCCGCCGGCTATGTCCCCAACACGATGCCAGTATAAGCTATATGTCCCCAACACGATGCCATGCCAGGTGTAAGCTGTGTGTCCCCAACACGATGCCAGGTGTAAGCTGTGTGTCCCCAACACGATGCCAGGTGTAAGCTGTATGTCCCCAACACGATGCCAGGTGTAAGCTATGTGTCCCCAACACGATGCCAGGTGTAAGCTATATGTCCCCAACACGACGCCAGGTGTAAGCTATAAAATTATATCCCCAACACGATGTCAGGTGTAAGTTATATGTCCCCAACACGATGTTAGGTGTAAGCTATATGTCCCCAACACGACGCCAGGTGTAAGCTATATGTCCCCAACACGATGCCAGGTGTAAGCTATATGTCCCCAACACGACGCCAGGTGTAAGCTATATGTCCCCAACACGATGCCAGGTGTAAGTTATATATCCCCAACACGATGCCAGGTGTAAGCTATATGTCTCCAACACGACGCCAGGTGTAAGCTATATGTCCCCAACACGACGCCAGGTGTAAGCTATATGTCCTCAACACGACGCCAGGTGTAGGCTATATATCGTTTTGGGGCCATTCCACCGACACAGTATAATCTGTGTCCCGTAAGGTTTAATAAGAATATTTCCCCCATAGGCCCCTATGAAGCTGTTATTACTGCATGTCTAGAACAAACTATATCCCATATTATACAACGGAACGCAACAAATGAATCAAAATGTCTGAATTTAAATAAATTAAGCTTTTTCCGAATTTGACACTGGTGTGTATACAAGTCCAAAACCACGCATTGGTATACATATCTGTCTACTACATTCAAAACGGTATAAATGTTAACTTCGGAATAAGTTATTTATGAGTAGTATTTATGGGTTGCTTTAGTGAATGTTCATTATTATTTAAATGCAAGCACAAAATCGTACTTAATATGTTCATGTCATGATGTACCGAATTTTTGTGTCAACCATGTGACGTCACGGATGTTAGTCTCTCTAATGAGTCAGTTGGATAGTTGATTGCTATCTTAGTCGCAAGATGACTACACACGTGGAGAACATGGAAGGTCGGTAAATTGAATTACAGTTACATTTACTCAGTAAAATCACATGTACATCGGCGGAATACTTGAGTATAGTTGGTCCCCCTCAACACTGTTGCCAGTAGATGCTGGATATGTCACAGCCGAGTGGTTATTTACTGGCATGAAAAGGTTCTGCCATTGTGCAGGCCGACCCCTGTCATTGTGGGTGATAATAAATAATTAATTTCTAAAGCATTCACTGGCCAAGTATATGATATTTTGTCAGCCTGGTTACCGTCAACCCTGTAACTGTGATTTAGCAAGAGGGTTGATAGACTGGTAACAGGGTTGACATTAACTGAACACCTAGACTTACAATATATCACTGACTATATATTCTGTATTAAATTACTAAGTTACTCTGATACACACTATTAACTATATTTTACAGGCGTTATGGCAATCACACCTGCTGATAGACAACGCCGATACAGGGAACGACGTTTTACTGATTCACAGC
>OY759273.1:48063905-48128905 GCA_963662155.1 Lamellibrachia columna | reverse complement strand
GTTATATCCGCGGTCGTTTTAATACAAAAGTTATATCCGTGGTCGGTTTAATACAAAAGTTATATCCGCGGTCGGTTTAATACAAAAGTTATATCCGCGGTCGTTTTAATACAAAAGTTATATCCGCGGTCGGTTTAATACAAAAGTTATATCCGCGGTCGGTTTAATACAAAAGTTATATCCGCGGTCGTTTTAATACAAAAGTTATATCCGCGGTCGTTTTAATACAAAAGTTATATCCGCGGTCGGTTTAATACAAAAGTTATATCCGCGGTCGGTTTAATACAAAAGTTATATCCGCGGTCGGTTTAATACAAAAGTTATATCCGCGGTCGGTTTAATACAAAAGTAATATCCGCGGTTGGTCGTATTTTTTTTTAAAACATCGACATATTTGACAGTAGTCGTTAGATATGGCAAGGCTCAAAATAATGCATATCCAAACGGTAAATAGGGGTAAAGACTAATTATGGGCGTGACTTCCGTCCTCTCTCCGATCATATGACAAAGATAGTTCATCAAAGGTGAAATTCATGAGTATACGCATTTTCATTTTCAATTCAATAAATCTTTCACAAAAACTACATACACAAGTTGCACACACGAGCCAGCATGTCGCAGTGCATACTGGGAGGTTTTAATTTTCGCGAAAATCAAACTGAGGAGGAACATTCAAATGTCACTGAAGCGACTCCGCAGACACTGTCAACTTGACTGTCAAGAACGCCAGGTGAAGCGACACCGTGGACACTGTCAACTTAACTGTCAAGAACGCCAGGTGAAGCGACACCGTGGACACTGCATGACATCCTCACTGTCAAGAACGCCAGGTGAAGCGACACCGTGGACACTGTCAACTTGACTGTCAAGAACGCCATATGAAGCGACACCGTGGACACTCCATGACATCCTCACTGTCAAGAACGCCAGGTGAAGCGACACGGTGGACACTGTCAACTTGACTGTCAAGAACGCCATATGAAGCGACACGGTGGACACTCCATGACATCCTCACTGTCAAGAACGCCAGGTGAAGCGACACGGTGGACACTGTCAACTTGACTGTCAAGAACGCCAGGTGAAGCGACACGGTGGACACTGTCAACTTGACTATCAAGAACGCCATATGAAGCGACACCGTGGACACTGTCAACTTGACTGTCAAGAACGCCATATGAAGCGACACCGTGGACACTGTCAACTTGACTGTCAAGAACGCCATATGAAGCGACACCGTGGACACTCCATGACATCCTCACTGTCAAGAACGCCAGGTGAAGCGACACGGTGGACACTGTCAACTTGACTGTCAAGAACGCCATATGAAGCGACACCGTGGACACTCCATGACATCCTCACTGTCAAGAACGCCAGGTGAAGCGACACGGTGGACACTGTCAACTTGACTGTCAAGAACGCCAGGTGAAGCGACACGGTGGACACTGTCAACTTGACTATCAAGAACGCCATATGAAGCGACACCGTGGACACTGTCAACTTGACTGTCAAGAACGCCAGGTGAAGCGACTCCGCGGACACTGTCAACTTGACTGTCAAGACCGCCATATGAAGCGACACCGTGGACACTGTCAACTTGACTGTCAAGAACGCCAGGTGAAGCGACACGGTGGACACTGCATGACATCCTCACTGTCAAGAACGCCAGGTGAAGCGACATCGTTGACATTGCTTGTCAACCTGACCAGACTGCGCCATCTATTCTCCACTGTATGCGTCTGATGGTATTGTAAGTTCGAGAAAGAAGAAACAGTCAAATGGGCAGACATCCAAGCATGTCTTGCCAATAAGATCACTCCCACCCGTCTATTATCTGACCTTTGATTAGTCATGTAACTAGAATGAAGTATGAAAATGAAGTATGTTTGACTGATGACATAATAAACACTGTACGTAAATGTGCTACACAGGTTGTTACAAAGGTTAAATATGATGGAAAAAAAACCATGTTTAAAAGTTTATGTGGACAAATTGGTCAGATGGTCTGAACATGTCACATGGCAGTCAATCGTAAGTACTTCCTGCCACAAGCATCAGAGGATGTTGCAAAATAGGGAACGTAACAACTTATCTACTTTACTAGCAATGTAACTATGGTCAAAGGATTTATATTAAACCTCATGGGGGGGCGGGCAACACATAGATGAAAACATTGGTGGACTCGAAAATTCAGTGCGTTTATTTGAAAACAGGAAGTTGTTGCTTTGGTTAGCAATCATTTAGAAATATTTACATTGAAACGACCCCTTTGACATTATTTGATAACCAAAGTTACGTCTTAGCTTCGAGTGAGAATGATTTGTGTGAAAGTAGGCTTCCGTTGAAACTCACTGACGCCGGAAACAGCGATGAGCTACCGAATACAGATGCGAAAGTACTTAAATTTATGGAATTACTTACCGACGAGACAGTCATCAACAAGCTGAGAACCGTTCTGTCCCTCAGGTGCTAACAGACAAGATAGATAACCTAACCGCCAAGATATCGCATCTGAATGATTGGTTGGACAAAAGAGACTAATATATAACGACATAATGACATAACGACATTGGACAAAAAGACTTGAGGCGGTTGAGGCAAACTGCGATCGGTTCGAACAATATTCGCGACGCTCCAACTTAAGATTTCATGGAATCAAGGAAAGCGACAATGACGACACCATTGCGAAAGTGATGGCCATTGTTAACGACACAATGGCCGTTACACCTCTTATTGTCAATAGTAACATTGCTACTATTCACAGACTCTAGCTAAAGCTCGTCGCTGGATAGCGGCTTAGGCCTGTTATTGTGCTTTTCACATGTGAACGATTGCTCGATTGATGCTGCGGGCCGCGGCGACTCCGTGAGCCGTCATTTACAGCAGTGAGGATTTGAAAGAGCGCCGCGCCAAGCGTGCTAGCAACACCCGGCAGCTAAAGAAAGAACATACCACCGCGCATTGTTGGACCTGCAATGGACGAGTGTTATTGCAGACTGTGTCGAATGTCGTGCGCGAGGGGAACACAGAGACAGGCTGAACTAGTATTGACTGTAGACTGCGCTGTATAGGTTGACGCTGATTCTGTCGCTGCCTGGCACGTGCTGACTGCCATCGTATATATATATATATATATATATATATAATATATATATATATATATATATATATATATATATATATATATATATATATATATATATATATTCAGTCAGTATATTCAGCGACAGAAGCAGCGTAAACCAGAACTGCCACTGTGTGCACGACATTCGACGCAGTCTTTATCTTCACTCGTCCATTATAGGTCCAACAATCCGTGATGTATGTTCTTTCTTTAGCTGCCGGTGTAACAGTATATCCCCCCCCCGAATAGCTTACCCCAGGGGGAAGATGCCCTAGGATATATCCCCCCACCTTGGATATCTTACCCCCCTCACAATACCCACGTTGTCTTGACTCAATACTATTTTCCCCCACAACTAAAATTTATTTTATCATGTAATAACTTACAATTATCAGAAGAGTTCATGTGCGATCAATTACAAAATCAGTCTTTCATTACTTGCAATTATCACAATAAAGTCTCATACAAAATCATTCACCAACTTGAATATATTAATGCATTAAGTGTCTACTCTTGTGACACAAATTGCACTAAAGTGGCATTCATAAAACATATTTACAACACACATAAATGTTCTGGTTAATGTGAAATAACATGATAAAAAGCAACTTTTATTCAAACAAATCACTTAAAAAGCTTGGGATCAAACGATTTTTTGTGTGAAGTGGGTGAAAGGAATTACTTATGGTGTATTGTGTGTGGTTACCCAACAAAATAAATAATTAATAAACTATACTGCGAGGACACATTAGCAACGCGTCAAAGCCACTAAACAAAGGTGGGTCAGTGACATTTGTATTGATACCTCAGTGCCTTGAGAAGAGAGCTGTGTGTCGTTGAGGCAGCTGACCATGACTAACTCAGTGTCTTGAGAAGAGAGCTGTGTGTCGTTGAGGCAGCTGACCATGACTAACTCAGTGTCTTGAGAAGAGAGCTGTGTGTCGTTGAGGCAGCTGACCATGACTAACTCAGTGTCTTGAGAAGAGAGCTGTGTGTCGTTGAGGCAGCTGACCATGACTAACTCAGTGTCTTGAGAAGAGAGCTGTGTGTCGTTGAGGCAGCTGACCATGACTAACTCAGTGTCTTGAGAAGAGAGCTGTGTGTCGTTGAGGCAGCTGATCATGATTAACTCAGTGCCTTGAGGAGAGAGCTGTGTGTCGTTGAGGCAGCTGACCATGATTAACTCAGTGCCTTGAGAAGAGAGCTGTGTGTCATTGAGGCAGCTGACCATGATTAACTCAGTGCCTTGAGAAGAGAGCTGTGTGTCGTTGAGGCAGCTGACCATGATTAACTCAGTGCCTTGAGAAGAAAGCTGTGTGTCGTTGAGGCAGCTGATCATGATTAACTCAGTGCCTTGAGAAGAGAGCTGTGTGTCGTTGAGGCAGCTGATCATGATTAACTCAGTGCCTTGAGAAGAGAGTTGTATGTCGTTGAGGCAGCTGACCATGATTAACTCAGTGCCTTGAGGAGAGATGTGTGTCATTGAGGCAGCTGACCATGATTAACTCTGTGCCTTGAAAAGAGAACTGTGTGTCGTTGAGGCAGCTGACCATGATTAACTCAGTGCCTTGAGAAGAGAGCTGTGTGTCGTTGAGGCAGCTGACCATGATTAACTCAGTGCCTTGAGAAGAGAGCTGTGTGTCGTTGAGGCAGCTGATCATGATTAACTCAGTGCCTTGAGAAGAGAGCTGTGTGTCGTTGAGGCAGTTGACCATGATTAACTCAGTGCCTTGAGGAGAGAGCTGTGTGTCGTTGAGGCAGCTGACCATGATTAACTCAGTGCCTTGAGAAGAGAGCTGTGTGTCGTTGAGGCAGCTGATCATGATTAACTCAGTGCCTTGAGAAGAGAGCTGTGTGTCGTTGAGGCAGCTGACCATGATTAACTCAGTGCCTTGAGAAGAGAGCTGTGTGTCGTTGAGGCAGCTGACCATGATTAACTCAGTGCCTTGAGAAGAGAGCTGTGTGTCGTTGAGGCAGCTGATCATGATTAATTCAGTGCCTTGAGAAGAGAGCTGTGTGTCGTTGAGGCAGCTGACCATGATTAACTCAGTGCCTTGAGAAGAGAACTGTGTGTCGTTGAGGCAGCTGACCATGATTAACTCAGTGCCTTGAGAAGAGAGCTGTGTGTCGTTGAGGCAGCTGATCATGATTAATTCAGTGCCTTGAGAAGAGAGCTGTGTGTCGTTGAGGCAGCTGACCATGATTAACTCAGTGCCTTGAGAAGAGAGCTGTGTGTCGTTGAGGCAGCTGATCATGATTAATTCAGTGCCTTGAGAAGAGAGCTGTGTGTCGTTGAGGCAGCTGACCATGATTAACTCAGTGCCTTGAGAAGAGAACTGTGCGTCGTTGAGGCAGCTGACCATGATTAACTCAGTGCCTTGAGAAGAGAGCTGTGTGTCGTTGAGGCAGCTGATCATGATTAACTCAGTGCCTTGAGAAGAGCTGTTTGTCGTTGAGGCAGCTGACCATGATTAACTCAGTGCCTTGAGAAGAGAGCTGTGTGTCGTTGAGGCAGCTGACCATGATTAACTCAGTGCCTTGAGAAGAGCTGTTTGTCGTTGAGGCAGCTGACCATGATTAACTCAGTGCCTTGAGAAGAGAGCTGTGTGTCGTTGAGGCAGCTGATCATGATTAACTCAGTGCCTTGAGAAGAGAGCTGTGTGTCGTTGAGGCAGCTGATCATGATTAATTCAGTGCCTTGAGAAGAGAGCTGTGTGTCGTTGAGGCAGCTGACCATGATTAACTCAGTGCCTTGAGAAGAGAGCTGTGTGTCGTTGAGGCAGCTGACCATGATTAACTCAGTGCCTTGAGGAGAGAGCTGTGTGTCGTTGAGGCAGCTGATCATGATTAATTCAGTGCCTTGAGAAGAGAGCTGTGTGTCGTTGAGGCAGCTGACCATGATTAACTCAGTGCCTTGAGAAGAGCTGTTTGTCGTTGAGGCAGCTGACCATGATTAACTCAGTGCCTAGAGAAGAGCTGTGTGTCGTTGAGGCAGCTGATCATGATTAACGTTTACAAAAAAGGATAAAATAAGAAATATTAAACACAGATCAAAGTCTAAGCCCATACTGCACGAGCAGTACTTAGATACATGTCTTCAGTGGGTGCAATGCTTCAATCCTAGATGCTCAGAGTGCAACTAAATTTATGAAATTATTTATCTTGTCTTTAAGTCTTTTTACTGTTTCAAATTCTGTTCTAATTCTAATGTAATCTAATTAGTTGTGTGACACTGGTTCTTACATTTGTTTTTACTATACATATGTAATTATGGTAAAATATAGTTACGCTTATCTAAACGAATGTAGAAAAAGTACAGTGAAGAGCTGGTGATGACTATTTTGGTTGGGATGTAGTAATATAGTAATGACAATTAATTTAAATGGTGTCCTGGAAGACGGCTTTAAACCAAGTGACAACAATGCAACATAATATATTGAAAGTATTCAGATATGTTGTATATTTGTTCTTTGTACGTGTTATGCTGTAAAATAAAGCTACTTACTTACTTACTTACTTACTTACTTACTTACTTACTTACTTACTTACTTACTTACTTACTTACTTACTTACTTACTTACGAGAGAAAAAAATCAACCTAGTAGAAAAACCTCAACGGTGCTTGCAAATAAGATCACACCCGCACGCGGGGCGGGTGAGGGGGGTGAGGGGGTGCAGGTGGGCGTGGGTGCATGTTCATTGGCATGAGCAAGAGAGATAATCCGCATTCATGATCGTGGGTACTTGACGAAACCATCACGCCTTTCCATTTCATAAAACGTTCGTTCACTGTTCTGGCTGATCAAGCAAACGATTATGGTCTGGACCTGACAGCGCGACCAGGCGGAGTAATGTGCGAATCCTCTGAGCACGGCCCAACTGCACGTCTATCTAATAACTAACACATTAGCTTAATGTGCAGCTGATTGTGGCGGCATAAATGTATTTGTTTACTGAGGGTCGCTCGTTAGCTTAAGGCTGATTATCGATGGGGGTTCATGAAACATGCGTACAACTTCAAAGTAGACGTCATCGTAAGAGCATGATAACTTACGTATAACCATAACCATAACCATAACCAATTATACTTAAATGAGTCGGTGGAACGCAGCTGATGGACGTGTAAATCTCAGTTTCATAACGCCAACTGCACTAAGTAATTACAGTCATGTGTTATTTTTAGTTACTAAACTCACTTTTCATTTTATTGATTGCTATGGTGATAACGTCACACGGCTGCCAGTTACGGGACGGTATTTTTTACCATTGCCCCAACCGGCACTTTGCCTCCTCACGCCACTGCTTGGCAGACCTGGTCGTTCCAACACCAACTCGACTTCTTTGGGGAGCATTCAGCTAGCTAGTTAATGTGCCGCTTGTTGGAAACTTACCGACATATAATACAGTAGGTAGACGTTGCTTAATTGCACAGAGCAGCGACTACGATACTTGGAAAGGCAATCAATGTGATCAGCTCGACTGTCTTAGACACGTGCGCCATTTAAGTTTACGAGACGCGATGTGGCACGCTTCGACTGGGTAATCACGGTAAACAATACCCGGTCATGATACTGCTGTCACGGCCACCTGGTGCATTTATAATAATTAACCATTACTGCGTAATTAGTCACTACCTAATCATTACGTACGGTACCGGGTTAGCCAATTACACAGATATCATACGTTATTCCTGTCCAACCTAATTCCCTCACTTCCGAATATTTCCGCAGAAAATCCTACACATTCCGAAGTCAACACCTGTCTCTTGCTGACAGGTGTACTTTAGAACAAGTGTTGTTAATTTGTAGTCTCTAAATGTACACGCAGTCTATTGCGGTGATCATGTAGAACTCTTTCAAAATAAGTTGTTTTTGTTTGAAAAGTTGAATTGGAAAGATATTGTTAATTTCGGACCCTGTGTAAGCCCATTTAAAACATATTAGGTCACTCAACCTGACACAAACAACTCTAATGGAAATAAATGGTCCAGGGCTTTCAGACCTCCATCTACTGGGCGCTCAACAGACAGAACTCCATCTACTGGGCGCTCGACAGACATAACTCCATCTACTGGGTGCTCGACAGACAGTACTCCATCTACTGGGCGCTCGACAGACAGAACTCCATCTACTGGGCGCTCCACAGACAGAACTCCATCTACTGGGCGCTCGACAGACAGAATTCCATCTACTGGGCGCTCCACAGACAGAACTCCATCTACTGGGCGCTCCACAGACAGAACTCCATCTACTGGGCGCTCCACAGACAGAACTCCATCTACTGGGCGCTCGACAGACAGAACTCCATCTACTGGGCGCTCGACAGACAGAACTCCATCTACTGGGCGCTCCACAGACAGAACTCCATCTACTGGGCGCTCCACAGACAGAACTCCATCTACTGGGCGCTCCACAGACAGAACTCCATCTACTGGGCGCTCGACAGACAGAACTCCATCTACTGGGCGCTCGACAGACAGAACTCCATCTACTGGACGCTCCACAGACAGAACTCCATCTAATGGGCGCTCCACAGACAGAACTCCATCTACTGGGCGCTCGACAGACAGAACTCCATCTACTGGGCGCTCCTCAGACAGAACTCCATCTAATGGGCGCTCCACAGACAGAACTCCATCTACTGGGCGCTCGACAGACAGAACTCCATCTACTGGGCGCTCCACAGACAGAACTCCATCTAATGGGCGCTCCACAGACAGAACTCCATCTACTGGGCGCTCGACAGACAGAACTCCATCTACTGGGCGCTCGACAGACAGAACTCCATCTACTGGGCGCTCGACAGACAGAACTCCATCTACTGGGCGCTCGACAGACAGAACTCCATCTAATGGGCGCTCCACAGACAGAACTCCATCTACTGGGCGCTCATCTACTGGGCGCTCCACAGACAGAACTCCATCTAATGGGCGCTCCACAGACAGAACTCCATCTACTGGGCGCTCGACAGACAGAACGTCCGGATCAATTACATTAAGATGTAGCGTCCGTTTATTTCACGGAAATATGCTCCAATAAATAACCGAAACGTTTGTTTGTGCTCTCCCCTTATCACGTGGTTATCCAGTGGTAATGTTAGGGTTATAAGGGCATTTATCGAAATAGATGTCATTTAGCTACGAATAAGTATACTCTATTATAAACACAATAAAGTTTACGAGGTAACCAAGCCAAGAAATATCGCCGGCAGCGTAAAACCAAAATGGCGTCGTCGACGACAGGCCTACTTCGTAACTGCTACTACAAATACGAAATGTCGTTAGTGGGGTGTTTGGCTGTAATCAACACACGTAGGCCACTTCACATGTTACAAATCGAAAGATAAAAGTGTTGCCGACTCCACTTCTAGTATTTCCAAAAAATAAGATATGTGCGTGTGTGCGTGTGTGCGTGTGTGCTTGCGCATGCATGCATGTATGTATGTACGTATATGCTTATGTTTATTGAAATAATTAATTTGATATATCCAAAATTTGCTTTGACCTTAGTAGAAATGTTCGGAGTCTTATCAAGGCGACTTCTTCAGGACTAACGATGTCCTGGTCGGATGACGTCATCGCACACGAGAGGAAGTTCGTAATTGCCCTCGCTTTGGTTGATCGCAGCCTTGGACTTAAGTACTCGCTACATCTTTCTTGTGTTCATTTAGTCTGGTCTTAAACACTCTCCCTGTCTCTCTCCACAACTCTTACACGGTATTAGGTAAACAAGTTCGCCCTGTTCTTCCGGGTCTACTTTGTCCTTTGGGTGTATCAACATACGTCTCAGAATTGTGTGGGGAACAATGGCTGTGACCACCCCGTCAGTGCCCGGTCAACCTTCTCTGAGACATCTTCTACGTATGGGATGAAAACATGACTTATGTAGTTCTTGTCCTTTTTCTCTTGTCTGCTGTCTCTCTCTCTCTCTCTCTCTCTCTCTCTCTCTCTCTCTCTCTCTCTCTCTCTCTCTCTCACTCTCTCTCTCTCTCTCTCTCTCACTCTCTCTCTCTCTCTCTCTCTCTCTCTCTCTCTCTCTCTCTCAGAAATCATCAGATACTGGCCAATGTGGGTCTTCTTTCTGTATGCCGTACACATCACACTGCCTTGGCAATCATCTGGGGCCGTGGTTTTTTTTCAGTCCTCCGTATACAAGTTCACCACAATGGGGGATACTGGACTGTCCGTGGCTACCACAATGTGGGATACTGGACTGTCCGTGGCTACCTCAATGTGGGATACTGGACTGTCTGTGGCTACCACAAAGGTGTGCTGGTAACAACGAACTTCCTCACGTGTGCGACGATGTCTTCCGACCAGGGCTCATTAGTACTGACGACGTCGCCTTGATAAGACGACAAAAATGTCTACTAAGGTAAAAACAAGTTTTGGATATTTAAAAATAATCCTATCAACATGAAAACGAACTATCCTGAGAAATATGTATATATATTGTAACTATATATATATATATATATATATATATATATATATATATATATATATATATATATATATATATATATATATATATATATATATATATATATATATATATATATATATATATATATATATATATTGTAACTATCGATTACTTTAAAACGGAGAAAACTGCTAACGATTAACTAAGAATTAATCAAAAGCCGTCGTGGTCGATTGTACGAAGGATGCAAAGTTTCATAATGTGGAATTGTGTTCAATCCTTCATCGAAACTTAATAAATTGGTATCTTGCCTCATCGGACATCACTATCAGGAAATATGTATATAGAGCATCGAGCACGAACAAGGGTTAAGTAAGTCTTCAGACAAGTAGGTTTATCCAAGAACCACTTCGATGTGTCTTCGCTACATGAACCGTGTTTTAAAATTTACTAATTTAAAAAAAACATCGGCAATTGTCATACGAATTCAAATTAGTGCACATTTCAAATTTATTTTCTAACAGTTGTTTCCTTTTAGAATTCAGTCGACGAAGCATTAAAGCACGGATGACATATACTCTTCAGACAACGTACTCCAAAACCTTACAACAGGAACACTGTAGCAAAACTAATTTGCATAGCCTACGGACCGCGATAACATGTGTAGGTACAAAGATACTCGTGCCACTAATGTTGATACTGTTGCGACGAATAAACGAATAGTTTCATACAAACGAAAATCAATTTGTATTTACCGATTGCAGCGTGACGTTGGTTTGGGAGAGCACCAAGAGCACCTTAGCTGACGGCGATCACGATCTCTTCCCGGCACACGTACTCGCCGGGACACGGCGTCCAACACGCAGACATTTTCCAGTTAGTAGTAGTGTCAATCGAGACCGACCTGCCACGGCTTGGTACTGGGATACAGAACGGATTGCGCCTGGCCGCTCGGTCGTGTCGGCGAGACTGCTACAGCGACTGGAAGCTCCTTAGAGGTTGACGCTGCTTGAGATGCCACGTCGTCGGCGCTGCTTGCTAGACTACTTGGCAGCCGCGCTTGCAAGTGGTCCTAGTACTAACACAGCGCCATCTCGCGTTCCCGTTCCGAGAACTACACCGACGAAGAATCAATCAGCAGCCCCCGGCCGTTGCGTTGCCTCGCCGCGTACGGAGTCGAACCACACTCGGGACAACTCTCGCTACGTCGCCACCGCTGATGGTATTTCGGATGTCACGTGTATAACAACATGAAATATGGGAATCGCTTCCAAGTGGTGGTCGCCATCTTAACCGTGATAGTATTACACAATATGACGTCCTTGGTTCAGTTTGCAGGCGAATACAGTGCATAGGCGCCGTAAGCTGTTAAATATGGGGATGGGCGAAGTTGGTATCAGCGAGCATATTGTGGACCAACTTATACTTAACATAGCAATATTGGGGGTCCCCTACTGTTCCGACGTCTGTGTAATATAGAGCTCGAAAGTCGTCACGTCGTATATTTGATTACAACCAAGCTAAGCGAATGCCATTCCTTCCTCTTCCCCTGGTACATTATGTACCTCCGGTTTTACATTATATGTGACTATCATGCGCTGCAGTGCAAAAACGTGGAGTGTTAACCGTGTTGAAAGGAATAACTTTAGTTACACGGAGAGTCGTACACGGAGAGTACACGGAGAGTCGTACACGGAGAGTCGTACCAGCTGAGTGATTTTGGGAGGATACGGCGTAACCGGTAGAACGTGATGTAAGAAACGGCGCACATCTCTATCTACATCTCTATCTACATCTCTATTTACATCTCTATCTACATCTCTATCTACATCTCTATCTACATCTCTATTTACATCTCTGTCTACATCTCTATGTCAACGCATCAGTTGGTTTTAATCAACATGTAACACTGTATGACACACCGTTCGAATACTGCTAATTATGTTTACGTTTACGTTTACGTTTAATATGCATAGAGAGAGAGGGAGACCGACCGACAGACAGACAGAAATATAAATATCACGTAATCATAGCAACGACACTTAATGGTTCTTGGAAAAATAGATTTAATGTTGGAATGAAAGGAAATGGAAACAGTCCGTCGTAGCCCATAGTTACAGCAACGGACTATCAAAGAGAGCCCTTGTTTTCAAGTCCACCTCCCGCAGTCTTGAACATTGGTCAATTTCTATCACCCCGCTTTGCCTGTGTATTTTGGAAGAGACACTAATAGTCGTTTGACCTTCTACCTTGTGAATGGTCCAAGGAATTTGAAGGATCCCACACAAGGAAGTGCAAAAAGCTGTCGTGGATTCGTGGAATGCCACCGACGAGAGTAACCGAGTCGATGTTACGGAGACTGAGGTGAGGAATATTTTGAAAGGTGCCAGAAAAGCCACTGGTCCAGATGGGATCAGCAATAAAATTCTAAATGTGTGCAGTGATCAACTCGCTGGCCCTTTTGCTAGACTATTCCTACTTTCCTTGAACGCTCACAATATACCTACGCTATGGAGGCCAACATGTATAATACCAGTACCAAAGATCTCAAAACCAGTTGTGAATAATGACTACCGGCCAGTGGTACTTACCTCAAATGTGATGAAATGTCTAGAACGTGTAGTCCTGGACCACCTTGCCAGAGCAACAAAGGCGCTTCTTGATCCGCATCAGTTCGCATACCAGCCGTATAGAAGTACCGACGAGTCTGTCATCACTTTGTTACAGCATGTGTGCCAACACCTTGATAAGTCATCTCTGTGTTACATCATGTGTACCAACACCTTGATAAGTCATCACTTTGTTACATCATGTGTACCAACACCTTGATAAGTCATCACTTTGTTACATCATGTGTACCAACACCTTGATAAGTCATCACTTTGTTACATCATGTGTACCAACACCTTGATAAGTCATCACTTTGTTACATCATGTGCACCAACACCTTGATAAGTCATCTCTGTGTTACATCATGTGTACCAACACCTTGATAAGTCATCACTTTGTTACATCATGTGTACCAACACCTTGATAAGTCATCACTGTGTTACATCATGTGTACCAACACTTTGATAAGTCATCACTGTTTTACATCATGTGTACCAACACCTTGATAAGTCATCACTTTGTTACATCATGTGTACCAACATCTTGATAAGTCATCACTGTGTTACATCATGTGCACCAACACCTTGATAAGTCATCTCTGTGTTACATCATGTGTACCAACACTTTGATAAGTCATCACTTTGTTACATCATGTGCACCAACACCTTGATAAGTCATCTCTGTGTTACATCATGTGTACCAACACCTTGATAAATCATCTCAGTGTTACATCATGTGTACCAACACCTTGATAAGTCATCTCTGTGTTACATCATGTGCACCAACCCCTTGATAAGTCATCACTGTGTTACATCATGTGTACCAACACCTTGATAAGTCATCTCTGTGTTACATCATGTGTACCAACACCTTGATAAGTCATCTCTGTGTTACATCATATGTACCAACACCTTGATAAGTCATCACTTTGTTACATCATGTGTACCAACACCTTGATAAGTCATCTCTGTGTTACATCATGTGTACCAACACCTTGATAAATCTTCTCTGTGTTACATCATGTGTACCAACACCTTGATAAGTCATCTCTGTGTTACATCATGTGTACCAACACCTTGATAAATCATCTCAGTGTTACATCATGTGTACCAACACCTTGATAAGTCATCTCTGTGTTACATCATGTGCACCAACCCCTTGATAAGTCATCACTGTGTTACATCATGTGTACCAACACCTTGATAAGTCATCTCTGTGTTACATCATGTGTACCAACACCTTGATAAGTCATCTCTGTGTTACATCATATGTACCAACACCTTGATAAGTCATCACTTTGTTACATCATGTGTACCAACACCTTAATAAGTCATCTCTGTGTTACATCATGTGTACCAACACCTTGATAAATCTTCTCTGTGTTACATCATGTGTACCAACACCTTGATAAGTCATCTCTGTGTTACATCATGTGTACCAACACCTTGATAAGTCATCTCTGTGTTACATCATGTGTACCAACACCTTGATAAGTCATCACTTTGTTACATCATGTGTACCAACATCTTGATAAGTCATCACTGTGTTACATCATGTGCACCAACACCTTGATAAGTCATCTCTGTGTTACATCACGTGTACCAACACCTTGATAAGTCATCACTGTGTTACATCATGTGTACCAACACTTTGATAAGTCATCACTGTTTTACATCATGTGTACCAACACCTTGATAAGTCATCACTTTGTTACATCATGTGTACCAACATCTTGATAAGTCATCACTGTGTTACATCATGTGCACCAACACCTTGATAAGTCATCTCTGTGTTACATCATGTGTACCAACACTTTGATAAGTCATCACTTTGTTAAATCATGTGCACCAACACCTTGATAAGTCATCACTTTGTTACATCATGTGTACCAACACCTTGATAAGTCATCTCTGTGTTACATCATGTGTACCAACACCTTGATAAGTCATCTCTGTGTTACATCATGTGTACCAACACCTTGATAAGTCATCTCTGTGTTACATCATGTGTACCAACACCTTGATAAGTCATCTCTGTGTTACATCATGTGTACCAACACCTTGATAAGTCATCACTTGGTTACATCATGTGTACCAACACCTTGATAAGTCATCTCTGTGTTACATCATGTGTACCAACACCTTGATAAGTCAGCAACATCAGCTAGACTGTTATTTGTAGGTTTTTCCAGCGCGTGCAACACGATTGAACCTCATCCGATGGCAAGTTGAGGAACATGAACGATCAATACTGAATATGAACAATCAATACTGAACTTGAACAATCAATACTGATTCTATGGGTACTTGACTTTCTCACGAATAGGTCACAGTCTGTGAAAGTGAAAGTGTGCTTCACCTTCCAGCAGAAACACGAACACTAGCACACCTCAGGGAAGTGTTATCTCCCTTGTACTGTACACCTTGTACAGTACAACTTGTACTGTACAACTTGTACTGTACACCCTGTACTGTACACCTTGTACTGTACACCCTGTACTGTACACCCTGTACTGTACACCTTGTACTGTACACCTTGTACTATACACACACCTCAGGGAAGTGTTATCTCCCTTGTACTGTACACCCTGTACTGTACACCTTGTACTGTACACCCTGTACTGTACACCTTGTACTATACACCCTGTACTGTACACCTTGTACTATACACCATGTACTGTACACCTTGTATTATACACCCTGTACTGTACACCTTGTACTGTACACCCTGTACTGTACACCTTGTACTGTACACCCTGTACTGTACACCTTGTACTATACACCCTGTACTGTACACCCTGTACTGTACACCCTGTACTGTACACCTTGTACTGTAACATTGTACTGTACACCATGTACTGTACACCTTGTACTGTACACCCTGTACTGTACACCTTGTACTGTACACCCTGTATTGAACACCTTGTACTGTACACCCTGTACTGTACACCTTGTACTGTACACCCTGTACTGTACACCCTGTACACGAGTGATTGTAGGCCAATCCATCAGAACAGCAGGGACATACTTCTCAAATATGCAAATGGTAAATGTTTGGCTGGATTCATCTGCCATGATAACAACACAACGTACGAAGAAGAAATGCAAAGACTAACTTCGTGGTGCAGTGAAAACTTATCAATGTAAAGAAAACCAAAGAAATTGTAACTGACTTGAGAAGAAATAGAAATCCACCATCACCACCACTGACTGTTAATGGTGAAAATGTAGAGCGTGCTGGCACTTATAAATATCTCGGTGTGATTATAGATGAAAAACTGAACTGGAATGAAAACACAGTATCTGTGTACAAGAAGTGTAGACAAGGACTGCATTTCCTCTCGAAACTGTCAAAAGTATTTGAGGTTAATCAAAGTGCGCTGTCAACTTCCTATCAAGCAGTAGTGCAGTCAGTTATTTTGTATTGTTTTCTGTGCTACCATAGTTCACTCTCAGCTGTAGACATGACCAAGCTAGAGCGTGTGGTAAAACAAGCTGCCAAACTCATCCATGTTACACCACTGCACAGCTTGCTCTGTCATTACATGACAAAGACGACAGAAAACATCTTACGCGATGCAACACATCCACTGCACACCACATTCAGTCCAGCAAGACCAGGCAGGCGGTAGCTGTCCATGTCTGCACGCACTGCCCGTTGCAACATATATTTTTATTTTTTACCATCCGCCTCCAGAGCCCTTAACTCATGATTGCTAAGTCACAGAGGGGTATGTGCGAACTATACAACTATATACATGCTCTTGCTGGTTCTTTTTGGAAATCTTGTGTTTGTATTAATTTGAGAATTTTCTTGCATGTTTTTGTGTACTTTTAGCTAATTGCCGTAGTTTTATTAAATGTATATCCATGTTTCTGGACCAATAAAGGTATTATTATTAAATTATTATAATGCAATGACCCGCGTGGCCGGGCTTTGTAACACAAATGACATACACGCGGCAAATGTCAGCGGTCGGGAAACAAAGAAACTAGTCACGCGTTATTTACGCGATACTTCGATGACATATATATAATCGATGAAACGGTCTGACAACTTCATCCGCTAATGAAAGAAGATTAATTTTTGCACAACACGATATGTGCAATCAGGCGATCTGAAAATAGACATTTGCATCCGTTTGCATAAGCGACTTGGCGGACTGATGACTCGGCTCAATCTCTGCTATCACGTCTTGTCCGAAATATTGTTGTCGACGGACCATGAAAGACCGTGACTGTACGATGACGCACACGAGACTGGCACAAGCACATCGTTGTCACAGTCGTCAACTACGTCGGTTTGTGATGTAAATCTGAAGACGACAGCGGCCGGAAGAACGTCTATGAGGCTGTCAATCCCGGCCGTTCGTTCCTTCCGGTTATCGCCCGCCACCGATTGGTTGACGCTGACGTTTCCGGTTGTGTCCTGTGGCTGTTGTGTGTAGCAGTGCAAACCACCTTTATACTTCCGGGGGTAGTATGTAGTGCATATAGAGCCTAAAAATACGCAAATTAACCCATGTCAGTGATTTTATTTGCCAACAAGTGACCGTATTCAGCCAGCAAGGTTGGAGCATTTGAAATGCTTGGAACTTTGGCAGTGAAATATTGTATTAGACGGATTTGAAGACTATTTTGCGAAAGATGTAAATTTTTATGGTAATCGTTTTTGAGGTATTTGTTTTTTCTAAAAACTAGTTCAGCACATTGGTAACATAGTTCCAGTGGATGTCAGGACGTCTTACAATTGTTGATGGTGGTATTTGCCTTACTATCCTACAAAACATTAACATTGCTACCATTTAGAAAACAACTGTGGTCTGTGTCCATAAGGTTGTTATAGTAGTGACTGTAATGGGGAAGGCGGTGGTGGTCATTATGATAGTGTTGTTAGTGATGACCATTCAAAGTACGCAGCCTTCGCTGACTGACGGTGCCCGGTAGCCAACGGCATTTAAATATAGCATAACGTGGACAGGCGGCGTGTACGAAACGACGAGCGATACAACAGCTATACAAACGACGAGCGATACAACAGCTATACAAACGACGAGCGATACAACAGCTATACAAACGACGAGCGATACAACAGCTATACAAACGACGAGCGATACAACAGCTATACAAACGACGAGCGATACAACAGCTATACAAACGACGAGCGATACAACAGCTATACAAACGACGAGCGATACAACAGCTATACAAACGACGAGCGATACAACAGCTATACAAACGACGAGCGATACAACAGCTATACAAACGACGAGCGATACAACAGCTATACAAACGACGAGCGATACAACAGCTATACAAACGACGAGCGATACAACAGCTATACAAACGACGAGCGATACAACAGCTATACAAACGACGAGCGATACAACAGCTATACAAACGACGAGCGATACAACAGCTATACAAACGACGAGCGATACAACAGCTATACAAACGACGAGCGATACAACAGCTATACAAACGACGAGCGATACAACAGCTATACAAACGACGAGCGATACAACAGCTATACAAATGTATTGATCTACATTACACTAAACATTTCATTGCCATAGTTTAATGGTGCTGACAACATGACTAATTATCAATATTCATCTTCCATCGTTTTGTTTAACAAACGTGTAGCATTAAATGCATTGCTGTGTTAGTTATAAAACATGCAGTTCGCGTGTCAATGTTTATCTTCTATCACAACAATGCGTTCAACGCTCAGTATGTATGCTACGATTAGAGTACATTCAGCAATAAATGTATATTCTACAAAGGTAAGATCTCCAAACGTTAGGCCCACCAAATTATTGCACGAAGATTACTAATTCACATATATCCACTACTGTATATAGCAAGGTATTCATAATTATACAGTTGAGTGAACTGTATATAGCAAGGTATTCATAGTTCTACAGTTGAGTGAACTGTATATAGCAAGGTATTCATAGTTCTACAGTTGAGTGAACTGTATATAGCAGGGTATTCATAGTTCTACAGTTGAGTGAACTGTATATAGCAAGGTATTCATAGTTCTACAGTTGAGTGAACTGTATATAGCAAGGTATTCATAGTTCTACATTTGAGTGAACTGTATATAGCAAGGTATTCATAATTATACAGTTGAGTGAACTGTATATAGCAAGGTATTCATAGTTCTACAGTTGAGTGAACTGTATATAGCAAGGTATTCATAGTTCTACAGTTGAGTGAACTGTATATAGCAAGGTATTCATAGTTCTACAGTTGAGTGAACTGTATATAACAAGGTATTCATAGTTCTACAGTTGAGTGAACTGTATATAGCAAGGTATTCATAGTTATACAGTTGAGTGAACTGTATATAGCAAGGTATTCATAGTTATACAGTTGAGTGAACTGTATATAGCAAGGTATTCATAGTTCTACAGTTGAGTTAACTGTATATAGCAAGGTATTCATAGTTCTACAGTTGAGTGAACTGTATATAGCAAGGTATTCATAATTATACAGTTGAGTGAACTGTATATAGCAAGGTATTCATAATTATACAGTTGAGTGAACTGTATATAGCAAGGTATTCATAGTTATACAGTTGAGTGAACTGTATATAGCAAGATATTCATAGTTCTACAGTTGAGTGAACTGGTGCAACGCGGAGTGAACGAAATTGTCAAAACAGATGTTTTTGAAAGACTTTAAGGAAGGAGCGGACACGCAGGGATTGTTGGCGCAGTAATATGTGTATATTTGGTGTAACATTGACACCGAACATGTTGGCGGTGTAAGCTGGAGGTGTGTGTTTTTTGCTAAGCTTGATCACTGTATCAATGACGTGATGCCAGTGCCTGCGAAGAAGTTTCAAATTGTGTGATGGTCCTGTTTCAGATAAAACGTTAGCATTGCCACCAGAGGTCGGATACCCTGTCGTCTCGCCTCTGGTGTAGCCGGCGTTGAGACACTTTGGTACAGTACTTAGCTCAAAGCTCCTGGAAACTGTCACAGCCGTTTATCGTCGCTAATCATCTCCACAGTGTTTCTAATTGGATCCTCCCTTTGGCAATGCCACCATCAGTTCATTCACGCTAGTGCCACACTCGTAAATCGGTAAGTTTCATAGATTGCATTTGATTTGCATCCATCCATATATCCATCCATCTATATACCCATCCATCCATATATCCGTCCATCCATACATCCATATATCGCAAAACCGATGTTAATTGGCTTGCAGCGTCTTGCCTGGCTAGTTAGTTCAAAATAAGGCTGGCTATTTAGTCCCTGGATAACCGCCATTATTCGTTATACGCGAGAGAACGTGGCTTGTAAAAAGGATGTGATTTAAAATATGTTCATTTTCTAGACAGTATGTTGTGTTGACGTGTTCTTTGTATTCACTACCGCATATCTACCATAACTTGATATCTGGCTGCGGTGTTTGTATCGAATAGTTCGCTGTGGCACCTTGTGTTTCTCGAGTTAATAGTTGGTCATTAATATTTGCTGATACAATCAATATAATTTGCTATTCGGTGCACTTAGATACTGTCTCCTCTTCTCAATTATATGCAGGACTCTGCAAGTCGAGACTTCAGCTACTGTAATGACATCACGACAATTAAAATCATCAGTTGCTGGTCGACATTTCACGATTAAGCAACAGTCGCTCCGCTGATAATCCCCATCAATCAATAACATGCTCCTTGTGTTCACATCCTTGTCCCTTGTAGTCCTTCATTGTACGTATCGTTCTGAAGATCACTTCTTTTTTCTTCTCCCCCGTTGTCTGCCCCCCCCCCCCCACCCACCCCCACGAGAGCTGGGAGGTGGTAGGTGTGTGCGGTCGTCACAGTCGAACACTAACTGTATTGCTTGTAATTCCTTAGCGTGATATACCAGACAGGTTACCTGGCCGGTCCGGTGGTGTAACTCTGTGTCTCGCACTGCGAGTGTCACCACAAGCTCGGGCCATTTTGTGTTTCCATTTTCTTTCTGAATAAATCAAAATTATGTATTTCATATTGTGCACAATCACGTTACATTTACTGGGTTATATGTCTAAACACTCATCCACGACTTTGTATTCTTCTACACTAATAGCTAATGTTAGACTATTTGGGCTTAGAGCAGTTTGCCTCACGTTGTTAGACTGTGCTAGATTATGACATATTGTTGTAATTTTTTTACATCTAATATTATTAACATGATCTCCAATTTGCAGGATCATTAATTGGCAAGTCACAAACTTGCTATTCAAGTATCAATTCAATGACCTCTAAGTTCAACTCAAGTCTCGAGTCACCTCTTTGAATTACATGTTAACTCGCAAATCATGAAACTGTGCGACTCAAGTGCCACTCGAGTCAGTCCCTGTGACTAGAGTCAACATATCTGCTCGTTGTCGATCTTTCTAAAACATCCCGAACCAGTGATGTTGTTAGGCTCGCCTTTATTACGTCTAATACAATCCCTTTAACAACATTTTACTGCAGGTGGGCCACCGTAGTTGACCTTATTTGTTGACTACTTCACGTTTCTAGCGGGTGGTCGACTGGTCAAACGTGAAATACAGTTTTATCTTCATCAGACATCAATATGAAATTCACCGAACTCGATTCGTGCCTGCAAATCTCTTCTGAGTCAGCGTAGCGCACATAATTCATTGCCTCGTGTGTTATCGTCTATCATTAACAGCATGGACATTACAGCGAAAGATCACCAGACAGTGTTTAGAGGAATCACTAAGGACACTTATATTTCTGTGAAACCGAAGTACCATATAATCCTCGAGTCTTATATATAGTTGAAGTTCTCGTAATGCGAGGCTTCTTCTTCACATAATGTCTGAACTATATTTCTGAGAAGGTGAATAGTTTTAGAAGAGCGGCATTAGCCGTTAGTAGAGGTCAGTACTGGTGCCTTGTGATGGTCAGCTCCGCTACTGCATCTGTGAATGGTAACCAGCAGTAGTGTAGCGCCGGCTGAACCAAACGTCGTTCAACACAGCTCTCCGTCCACGATTACCGTAGAACTGTTGTTAACATCATCGAAATAACTTAATATGATCGTTAAGTCGAATAACTTTCGAAAGTGTCAATATCCTTATGCTATAGTATATATATATATATATATATATATATATATATATATATATATATATATATATATATATATATATATATATATATATATATATATATATATATATATATATAGGGTCAACCTAATAGAGAAGACATACTTTGCATCTTTAAACATATTCACACAACCACAGTCAGCATATAATCTATTCCAACCATTTATCTCCCTCTGTCAGAATGAAGACTTCCGTAAAAGCAATATACAATGTTACTTTACTAACACTGTTTTGCGCCCCCAAATTCCTCTACGAACCTAAAATTTGAAGAAACGATAATACTTATGCCTTCTTAGTAATTCTTTATTTTTTTAAACAAAATCTGCAAGACCCTTTCTATTCAAACATGAAACCTCAATACAGCGTCAAGTAGCCGCAGCGGTAATAACAAGTCGATCGAATGTTACAAATTCTGGAAACTAACGGAACGGAAGAGTACAGAACAAACGGCTGCCAAACCGATGCAATCGTTGCAGCTACGACCAAGCAGTGAAGGGTCGTTCAATGCACGGCCGAGCAAACCCGCCTAGCGGACTTAGCTCTTCCTTACGGCCTCTTGCTTCTTGAGTTAGTTCTCCACCAGCTGGGCCCAAACAACAATAATACTATACACGCCTGTTGTCCTGTAGTGTTGTCCTGTAGTGTTGTCCTGTAGTGTTGCTGTCAATGTTTCCACAGCACTCTATCTATATATATATATATATATATATATATATATATATATATATATATATATATATATATATATATATATATATATATATATATATATATATATATATATATATATATATATATATATATATATATATATAATGTAACACAATCCATTTCATATAAGCACAAGGATGCCGCAATAATAGGCTCATAATGTTCGTGAACTCATACCACGCTGACGTCATGCATCAGAATATGTACGTGTCGACCTTGATCCTGTTCACGAGCTATTTGGCGTAAATATGAGTCAATGCTGCCGAAATGCGTTAAATGGAGCGTAATCTGCACGCGTGCACATCTGGAAACTTCCATGAAGCGAATAAGACGGTGCAGTGATGATGAAGCAAGATGCACGACTAGTGATTTAACGAGTGTTATTCTCGGCCCGAAGCCAGCTTTAGATGAAGACGTCCGTGTCTGACAATACATGCCAGCCTGACTCGGCTGTAGGCAAACTGAAGCCAGCTTTAGATGAAGACGTCCTTGTCTGGCAATACATGCCAGCACTGACTCGGCTGTAGGCAGACTGAAGCCAGCTTTAGATGAAGACGTCCTTGTCTGGCAATACATGCCAGCACTGACTCGGCTGTAGGCAGACTGAAGCCAGCTTTAGATGAAGACGTCCTTGTCTGGCAATACATGCCAGCACTGACTCGGCTGTAGGCAGACTGAAGCCAGCTTTAGATGAAGACGTCCGTGTATGGCAATACATGCCAGCACTGACTCGGCTGTAGGCAGACTGAAGCCAGCTTTAGATGAAGACGTCCTTGTCTTGCAATACATGCCAGCACTGACTCGGCTGTAGGCAGACTGAAGCCAGCTTTAGATGAAGACGTCCTTGTCTTGCAATACATGCCAGCACTGACTCGGCTGTAGGCAGACTGAAGCCAGCTTTAGATGAAGACGTCCGTGTATGGCAATACATGCCAGCACTGACTCGGCTGTAGGCAGACTGAAGCCAGCTTTAGATGAAGACGTCCTTGTCTTGCAATACATGCCAGCACTGACTCGGCTGTAGGCAGACTGAAGCCAGCTTTAGATGAAGACGTCCTTGTCTGGCAATACATGCCAGCCTGATTCGGCTGTAGGCAGACTGAAGGCACCGAACTAAGTACATCACTGCATAGGTGGCAACTTCTGCACAGCCACTGCCATAATCTCATTGACATGCTGAACAGGCTTAGTCAATATCACATATGGACAGCACTTTTAGAACGACTCGATGCCCGTCAATGTTTACCCCAATATATATGTATGACCGCGCACACGTGTCCAATGGCAGACATATGTCCAAAAATGCCTCAACCTTTAAGAATCTGTTAAAATGCACCTTTCACTGCAGGTTCTGCCAGCAAAGAGAAGCTTTCCAAAATATTGAATGGTTATGAAGATCGTGATAGAATATGTTCTTAAAAAAAAGAATTCAACAGAACCAGAGGACACAAAGCAGCATTAGTTAAGGAACAGTGTAGGTTGGACACGAGAAAGTACACATTCTCACAGAGAGTGATAAATGAATGGAAAAAACGCATATATAATTATATGTATATATATATATATATATATATATATATATATATATATATATATATATATATATATATATATATATATATATATATATATATATATATATATATATATATATATATATATATATATATATATATATATATATATATATATATGTATGTATATATATATGTATATATATATATATGTATGTATATATATATATATATATATATATATATATATATATATATATATATATATATATATATACAATAATAACAAACACAATGAATGATATTAATGTCAACCACGGGAAATAGTGGATGAATTTCTACTTTCTGTCGTAACAAAATAAAAATAAAATAAAGCGGCCTTTTCTGTCGTGAACTATTTCCCATATGCAGACACGTTGGTGCAGCTAATTATATATATATATATATATATATATATATATATATATATATATATATATATATATATATATATATATACATATATACATATATATATATATATATATATATATATATATATATATATATATATATATATATATATATATATATATATATATATATATATATATATATATATATATATATATATATATATATATATATATATATATATATATATATATATATATATATATATAGATCTCCAAGCCTGTATTCAGTACTCTAAATGAGGCCTATCAATTGCATTTAATAGAGGGATATAATTACCTTTTTTCTTGTATGTTATATTTCTCCTAATCAGCCCAATAATTTGATTACCCTTTGAAGCTACAAAAGCACACTGTTCTGAAACTTTCATATCAGCACTTATTGTAACTCCTAAGTCCTTTTCTTTTACAGTAGTACCTAGAACAGTATCTCCCATTTTATAGTTTACGTGTCCGGTATGTAGGCATTTACATTTTCCAAAATTTAATAACATCTGCCATTGCTCATACCATTTAACTAATTTGTCTAGATCGTTTTGTAAACGTTGCTTATCACCACCATTGTTAATCCTTCTAAACACGGTTGTGTCATCCGCAAATATTGGTACTTTGCTTGTTATGTTATCTTCAAAGTCATTGATTTTATATTAAGAATAATAAAGGTCATAATACTGATTTCCAGTTTGAAACCTCCCCATCTACTACAACACGATTGTTCTACCCAGTCAATTATGACGTCACCGATACCATGGGCTTTTAACTTAAGTAGTAATCTTTGATGTGGCACTTTGTCAAAAGCTTTCTGAAAATCTAAGTATATAGCATCTACTGGTGATCTTTTGTCTATCCACTTAGTGATTTCTTCCAAAAAAACATCATATATTTGTTAAAAATGACCTCGCTTTTAGGAATCCATGTTGAGATGGATTAAATAATGTATGCCTAACAAGGACGTCCACCATATAATATTTAATTAACCTTTCTAATAATTTACAAATAACTGATGTTAAACTCACTGGTCTGTAATTCTCTGACTTACAAATAATGGTATGATGTTTGCTTCTTTTCATTCAAAAGGAACCACTCCCTCTTTTAATGACAAGTTGAACACTCTTGCAAGTGGTATACTAAATCGTCCTACTGTTTCCATCAGTAGTTTTGGAGGAATTCCATCCACTGATTTATTGTCCTTCATTGATTTTATTTTTTAGCTACCATTTCTGGAGTTACAGTTAACTTCCCTAAACAGTCCGATTCAGCCTCCTGAGATTTTGCAACTGGAACTGGTAATGAACTAATATCCTCTCTGGTAAACATCGAACTGAAGAAACCATTTAGGTCTTCCTAAATCTAATACATTCTCTCCCCTGGTTGGTTCAAGCACGTGTTGAATACGGAAGCTGACCTGAAATGAAAATATAAACTGTTGGTCCTGCGTCTGTGGTTAAAATCCGCCATTATGATACATTCCCTTTTACTAACTTCTTTTATAACGTTTTGTATTTTTGTGTTATCCTCTTCGTTTATGTTTGGACTTCGGTAAACTAATCCAATAGTTAATTTTTTATTTTCTGTAACTATATTGCACCAAACAGCTTCATCGCAATTTGCTTCCCTTTATAATTTTATTTCGTAAGCCTGAATAGATTCTTTAATATATAACTCCCCTTCCCCTTCTTCCTATTCGATCTCTCCTAAACATTACTTATCCTGTCAGTCATAATTCAGCATCTGTTATGTCTGTGTTGGCCCATGATTCGGTTCTACCAATTATGTGAGGGTCAATATCTTCTACCATAATGTTTAATTCGTTTTTTTTTATTTACTATGCTCCTTGCATTTAAACACACGCATTTATAACCAGCTTCATAAATGTTTTCCGGACATTTTGTTACTGGTTTGTGTGTTCTAGTGGCCTCTTGATCTGCTTGAGGTACTTCTAAGTGACCCCCCGCGCTTCTAGTCTAAACAATGTTTGCTACCAAAACTATTGTTTATGCTTCCCAAGCCACTGTCGCCTGCTAATGATAGTTCATCAGCAAATAATGCTGCACCCTTTCCACTAAGACGAAGCCCATCCCTCATGTATATATCAGCCCTCCCAACAAAACGTCCCCACAAATCCAACTTCATCTTCCCTACATAGCTGCTGAACTAACGTGTTAATTATCATCCTCCAGCAATTTAGATATCCCTGATCCCTGCTTCCCATTACTGGTAACATCCCTGATATAATTATCAGCTCAAACCGTGTCTGCTTAGTTGTTCTAGCTAACTGCCTGTATGTCCTAACTATAGCAGTTGTACCCTCCCTCTCTACGTTGTTAGTCCCTACGTGTAAAAAAATAGAACCTGCCTTGCCCGGACCCACCCTCTGTGATAGCCTATATTTTTGCCCCTGTAAAGAAAACCACCAAGTCGTCCTCCTTGTTTAGCGCTCTGTCAGTCTTCCTATCTGCGGAATCCCCCACAAACACCATCGTTCTCCTCTTCACCCCTCTATCACTACCTCAGAGTAGCTTTTGCATCGGATCCCGTCCGTTGCATTCTGTCATGCAGTCGTGTCACCTGGCAGCAGGTTGTCCATCTCCCTCCCGCCCATCAACATGTCACCTTTCCCTCCCGTCTCCTGGCAGTATTGCGCTCCTGGTGCCTTCGTTCCCCTAGCTTTCCCCCCGTAGCTTTCCCTCTCGTCGCCTTCCCTCCCGCCGCCTTCCCTCCCGTCTCCTTCGCTCCCGTCTTCTCCCCTCCCGTCTCCTTCCCTCCCGCCTCCATTCCCTCCCATTTCTTTCCGCCCCGTCTCCCTACGTCCTGTCTCCTTCCGTCCTGTCACATTACCTCCTCTCTCCAAGGCTGAGGTCAGCTCTTCCTAACATCTCTCTCATCACCTTCTCTCACTTTAACATCCACTGCCCCCCCCCCACGCCCCCACCGGAACCAATGGCGCTACCAATCTCTTCCCATCCCACCAACGAGCTGCCTCAGATGTTGTCATCTCCAACTCTAGTCCCTTCATCCTCGTACATCCCCTACACTCAAAAATAAAACTATCCGCCTGAACCTCAGCCCAGGACTTCTCACACCCAGACTTGACGCAGTCTACCCAGTTGCTACAACTCCCGCAAACTAATTGTCTGGTGGCCTTTATCTGCCGTTTGGTCAGCGCCTTTACATAATTTAGATTGTGTTAGATTAATGTTGTTTGTGGTGTTTTCGCCTTGCTTCGTTAGTTCAAAAGGACATTTTATTATAACATAATTAGATATCTGAATTAATTAGGTTTTAATTAAATTTTGACAATAATATACTTGATAACTGTGTTCTATCTACTAAGCTCACATGAGCCAAAAAACACAAATACTGCCTCTGAGTGAATGTTGAAAAAAAATGTCTGACTGAATGTTGACAAAAATGTCTATAATAAGTTTATGTATAATATATGTGTAATATTAATCTTTATTCTAGTCAATATTCCACTCTTTCTGACAATTCACTGTGCTACTTTAATTGTGCTACTTTAATTCACCCTATTTTCGCTCGCTGATTTCCCTGCCGGAATCCGGGACTAACTTTCGCTAAAATACTGCTTCTGATTAAATGTTGACACAAACTGTTTCATAATATGTGTCTATTATAAGTTTATGTATAATATATATGTAATAGCAATACTTATTCTAATGAATATTCCACGCTGTGCCAAGATTCTCCAGCCACAATCCTGTGATTCTCCCGCCACAATCCTGTGATTCTTCAGCCACAATCCTGTGATTCTCCCGCCACAATCTTGTGATTCTCCCGCCACAATCCTGTGATTCTCCAGCCACAATCCTGTGATTCTCCCACCACAATCCTGTGATTCCAACACTTCAGACCCGCCATTGTCCCGTGGGACAACGTGAATGAACTGTCGTGTTTTTAATACCCCCGCGCATTTATTGATTTACAAGCGGCTTTTTTGTATTGCAGCAGTGTTTGCTGACGTCGGAATCGTAAAAAATCACCAACAGTTGCTATAATTTGTTCTGCTTTTGTTATTTTTCTTGAGGCATGGTGTGAACGCTGGATGCCCACAATAGAACCACATATCATCGTATCTGCATCGTATCGATGTATATGTATTACATTTGTATATTACAGCGGTGAAATAGACTCTTCACCTTAACAGAACTGACAGTGAACCTATATAATAGCATAACGCAGTACATAATAACATAACGCAGTACATAATAACATAACGCAGCATTCGGTCCGTTGGGCGGCTCAACTTCGTTTATTCTCTGTTCATTTCAACATAAACTCTTTTTATCCAGGAACACGCGCACACACACACACGCACACGCACACGCACACAAACACAAACACACACACACAAACACACAAACACACACACACACACACACACACACACACACACACACACACACAAACACACACACACACAAACACACACACACACACACACACACACACACACACACACACACATACAAACACACACACACGCACACACACACGCACACACACACACACACACACACACACACACACACACACACACATACAAACACACACACAAACACACACACACACACACACACACACACACAAACAACAAACACACACACACACACACACACACACAAACACACACACACACACACACACACAAACACACACACACACACACACACACACACACACACACACACACACACACACACACACACACACATACACATACAAACACACACACACACACACACACACACAAACACACACACACACACACACACACACACACACACACACACACACACACACACACACACACACACCGTATACAGTGTACATTAGAATTGCACCATACACTTTTATAAAGATCGGCTTCTTCAAATTCGATTGATTGACAGTACATGTGTCAAAGGGGCAATAATGAGATACCTGCATTGAGCCAGACAATATCCTCATAAATGTTCTATCGACATGCAATCATAATTTTTTCACGCAGTTACGAATATTCTATTTTCAAATACTCATTTATACAACCTCGTGTACTCGGCCATTCATAATTGTTCATATCGTTCTCCGGATGAAATTATATTTCTTTCTTTGTTTATTTATTTAAAACCGGTGTTTTGTATTTCGCTGGAAACGTCGCACGTGTCTTGTATGAGGGAACAGTGGTGTAAACATTATGTATGGGATGACGGGGCCACCCAGGCAGCGGTGCAACCCACTCAATCGATAGCTTGACACGTGATCGTTAGCAGCGAAATGCCTCGTCGATCAATCGATCATGCACCTGTACAAGGCACAGTTAGCATCGCGTCGCCGGTCTGTCAAGGGAAGCCTGCAAATCCTCTTTTTCTCGAAATAGTATCAGTTGCAATCGAATACTCGCCTTAAATGTTCATGAAACAAATGCAACATTTTGCTTACATAAATACCCGCTAACACGAAATCCAAAATACGTAAGGACTCCGTTTTGTTACTAAATACAAAAAGCCGGAACTGACATCGATATATCAATGAATTCTGCGAATAAAGTACCCCATCATGTGTTTGACACAGGCGATTGTTATCAGAAACAAACGGATTACTTGCCAATCCCAAGTGCAGTTTTACCCTTTTGCTACCTATTTATCGAATGTGCAACTCAGAAACTGCATATAAGAACAAAGAACACCAAGTCTAAAAATATTTTACCCTGATGTCATATATCTTGTTTTCATTAACTTAAGTCATTAAGGTAAAGTCATTCCCCAGGCATTACGCCTTAGGAAGCCATGAAGGCTTATATTATGGCCAGTGCTTAAACCTGGTTTCTATAGTGCGAAGCAACTTAGAGTGCAGTTATACTGACTCTCCTGGACAGGACACTAGTCCCTCGCAGGTACCTTCCAAACAGTGTTTGTACTCATTTACAGCTGAGTGGACTGAGGCAAAGTAGGGTAAATGAAATTGCCTAAGCTTCGAAAACGAACCGTGACCAGTGTGGGCCTTGAACTCACAACCCTTGAATTTAGAGTCCAACACCTTAACCACTAGGCCACGGCTGCCCCCCTAACTTAATGGATGACGTACTAATGTGAAAGTGGGCCTTGCACCAAGTACTAATTAAGCCACACTTAGAATATAGGCATAATGGAGACCATATCGTGAGAAGGACATAGATAAGCAGGAATTAATACAAAGAATACCAACTTAGCGTACCCCAGAACTGAGAGACAGTAGTCACGAATTACACGTAATATAATGTGGATTAACAACACTAGATACCAAGAGATTGATAGGAAACCAAATTACTTATATTATATATATATATATATATATATATATATATATATATATATATATATATATATATATATATATATATATACTAGATACCAAGAGATTGATAGGAAACCAAATTACTTATATATTATATATATATAATTATATATATATTTATAAATATATATATATATAATATATATATATATATATAATATATATATATATATATATATATATATATATATGTACATATATATATATGTATATATATATATATATATATATATATATATATATATATATATATATATATATATATATATATATATATATATATATATATATAAATATATATATATATATATATATATATATATATATATATATATATATATATATATATATATATATATATATATATATATATATATATATAAAGACAGGCATTATCTTTGAGCACCTCCGCACAAACTGAGCGTCAGAAATGATTGAAATGTTCAACACATTTTGTTTCTGTGCCACATATGTGGACCATTGTGTTTCTTATAATTGTATGTGTTAAGTGATTAAGTAGTTGTTAATAATTAATCAATAAATAATGACTAATTAATAAAAAAAAATTAATTTTAAGTCAACTGGACTGCTCAACACTGGTTTAAATCGACATAAAACTAAACTAGGATTCAAAAACAAAATGTATAATTATCACAACTGACTGGTGGTTAAATGATGACAGGCGAAACATAATCGCAATCATGATTGAAACGGCCTCGCGGCGACACTATTGATATTGTTTCTTTTAATGTAAAACAACTCTTCTGAATGAAGAAGACAACAGGTGACATCTGACGGCTTCATTCGCTGTTCGCTCTGGTGACGTCAGGTACAATTCCCTGTACCACAGCATTGTTCTCGGGGACATTTTGAAACTTCAAAGTGTGTAAAATTGTTTGGCAAGGGTAGTTACCCGATGTCCTCGTTTCTCTTTCTCAGTACCACTTCTTAAGTAATTGCATTGGCTCCCTGTCCGATATGGCATTGTTTTTTTAAGATATGTACAATTACCTATCAAGCACTTTCATTCAAGCAACCACCATATTTCCATTCACTGCTCGCTCCTACAGCCCAGACAGCTTCGACCATCTAATTCTAAACTATTTTTTATTTTGCAGCCGAGCTTTGGTCTCCCGATGATTTTAGCGGAATAGAAGTATTTTACATTTTATTTAATTGTATTTACATAATGTCATTATAAAAAACATCGATAGTGTTGCCGCGAAGTTGTTTCAGTCATGATTGCGATTATGCTTCGTCTGTCATCATTTAACCACTATGCAGTTGTGATGACTTTGCATCCTAGTTTAGTTGTATGTCGACTTAATTAAGCCAGTGACGGACTCTCGATAACCAATGCTCTCCTTGTTCTTACTTGCACGTGGGGCATGTTACGTTCACAGTCTTGTTAAATATTGTATTTCTCCACGTATCATATCCGTTCTCCTATTAACGTGACATTCACACGTTATCATCTTTCAGTTCGACATTTGCTAAATTGCATCAACGTCATTTTTCATCATTATAATTTCTAGCAGCAGGGTTATCAACAGAAAAAGCAGCAACAACAGCAGCAGCAATGCACTAGAGTTCTACTCATTCGATGGATGACTGATATAATCTCTGTATGCGCAGTTATAAACGAGGCGCGCACTCCATCATTACAGCTGCTTCCATTGTGACATTTGGAATGGGCCGTCAATTGCGGAAAGATCGTCAATTACATCGATTCATCATTTCCGACTCAAGATTAAGCCACACCATTCACAGACAGCTGGCAGCGAGGAAGCGAGGCAGATTTGCAGCGCAGAACCTGTGCAGGATTATTGCATGCAGTATAGGCTACACAATGACAGGCAATTAAACGCCTTCGTGTAACCTGGAGACCTTTCAAAATGTCTTCATCTTACCTGTGTGGATAACGTAAAGTTAAGCATAACCCCTGAATCAGTTATGCAGTAGTTGGTATGGTAAGTTCCTATACCGAAGATGAATACATAGCTTAATGTGGAATCACGACTTGACACAGGGTAACAACGATGATCTGCAATGTTGCCGACCAGTTCCTGTGATCATTCAACAGACGAAGATTAGCGCACGTTTTCTCTGTGATCCTCTCATAACCAACATCATCACTGTGGCTTCAAATACTTTGACAGCCACAGATGGAAACGATATTGGTCGAACGTGTTTTTTTCTACTGGCAGTGGTGATTACGCCATGGCAATACTTCTGCATGCGCTGACTTCCGACCGCATGGAAGAAGACGTTCTTGCAAAGAACAATTAAAGACGGTCATCAAGGGTCAACAGCTGCTTTATAGACACCTACATCTGACTAGCACGCTGAGGCAATATCGCCAACCGTGATTCCGAAAACTGTCTAACTCCCAAATTACAGACAGAAAACCTTTTCTCGTGCAGTTGAAACTGTGAACAGTGACCGAGGAGAAGACGGGTGTGAGACAAGCGACCAACGAGTAGACAGACCTGTGAACAGTGATGAACGAGTAGCTGGACCTTTGAACAGCTTTTCTAAGTGCACCCCTGCCTACATACGTCTCCATGTTTCTGTTAACTGCGCACGTCTGGGATTATTTAGCGAGTTTATGTTCCGGTTGACGATGCGTGCGCGCGTCGTCCCAGACGATCGACAGCGCGCGCCGCGGCAAATTGACCGCGAAGCGCGCGGCCCGTGTAAAGTAAACGGGGTCACCGCTGGGCGCGCACCATCCGCTCATAAACTACGCGGTGACGGACGCTGTCACGAAACGGGGCCGTGAGTGTCCATCACGGGTGGAGTATGAAATCCGATGGTCCGGGCGCTGCATACCAGTACGAAAACCGGACCCTGGCCGAAAACGCTTTGAAAAAAATCGAATCTGTTTTATTAACTACATGAAACAAAAGGTATGGTTTGTTAATTATGATTCTACTACATATTGTGAAGTGTGGCGACCAGGGACAACTATTCAATATTCACGATGTATGTCAATCAAGGACAACTATTCAACATTCAGGAAGTGTTTCGACCAAGGACAACTATTCAACATTCAGGAAGTGTGTCGACCAAGGACAACTATTCAATATTCAGGAAGTGTGTTGACCAAGGACACATATCCAATATTCAGGAAGTGTGTCGACCAACTCGAACGTGAAGAATCTGACACCTAAACACTCCCAACATCCCAACATTGAGATCCGCCAGGCGCCGAGTGCACCCTTGGCCACCACTCAGACATAACCCTCGACGTGAGAGATGGATGCTTGGAGAAGAAATAAAGAGCGTCTACTTAAGCACTTCTGTGTATTGATGTAGTCCACGTTTAACAGCTCGTTATGTGTAAAAAAAACAGTAGATTATATAATGGTGGAAAGTGAGCAGAACTCCTTGCAAACAAAATAAAACAATATTTACTCTAAAAGTAATAATATTGATATTGGCTTTGTGAACACAGAGTCAAAATATGTTCCCAAGCAATAGGACTTACACTTGCCGGCACTTGAGCTAACATTGCCGTGTTGGAGCGGCTCGCCCGCGGCCACAGAGAACACGGCTCGCCCGCGGCCACAGAGAACACGGCTCGCCCGCGGCCACAGAGAACACGGCTCGCCCGCGGCCACAGAGAACACGGCTCGCCCGCGGCCACAGAGAACACGGCTCGTCCGCGGCCACAGAGAACACGGCTCGCCCGCGGCCACAGAGAACACGGCTCGCCCGCGGCCACAGAGAACACGGTTCGCCCGCGGCCACAGAGAACACGGCTCGCCCGCGGCCACAGAGAACACGGCTCGCCCGCGGCCACAGAGAACACGGCTCGCCCGCGGCCACAGAGAACACGGCTCGCCCGCGGCCACAGAGAACACGGCTCGCCCGCGGCCACAGAGAACACGGCTCGCCCGCGGCCACAGAGAACACGGCTCGCCCGCGGCCACAGAGAACACGGCTCGCCCGCGGCCACAGAGAACACGGCACAGGTGATGCCTGACAAAACGCATATGGTTCAAAGCCCAATGGTTCTGAAATGAAACAAAGCGAGGATTTAAAAATAGATATAAATTAAGTTATGGAATATGATAAAACCTCGTTTTGTATATACATACATCTCCATTTATTTAGACACATGAGTACTATCCCGTGTGGCACTCCGTTGGTTAGCCTACGGGGGGAGTGCTGAGATTATATTAGACAGGATTAACTCTGAACATTCCGGTTCTCAATATTAGGTTGACATTAACATTTCGAAAGTTAATTAACGTAGTTACCATCTACCCAAAAGGACTAAAATGATTCATGTCATAAGTCAGGGTCGGGAGTTGACAATTGTCATTTATGACCCATTGGCAGTACACGAGGGTTGGGGTTCAGGCTTTTAAATTCCACTAAGGATACTTGGACCTATTTCACCAATTCTCCGAAATAAGTAAGTAAGAAAGTAAGTAAGTAAGTAAGTAAGTTAATCTGAGATTAATAAAAATCAAATGCACTGCCTGAACACTCTTCATTGGATTCATTGTTTAATTCTTTGTCAAAATACTTCACAGATCGGATTGTTCGCATTCGATCGCATTTTATCATTAATGATAATGACTATGATTTTCTTGAACACCACTTTCTGAAAATGCAATAAAGTGTTTCACACCTGCAACTACTAGTGAACTTCTCGTTATCATTAAAAAATCTCCTAACAAATCGTGTGATCTGGACCAATTTCCAACACTTCTACTACAAAGCTGCATCAATCAACTTATTTTTCCTATTACTACTATATACTTATACACTTCTCAACTCAATGCAGTGTGGAGTTGTTCATTACTAATTATATCAATCATCACGTGTATGCTACTGACACACAGGGTCAATTTCACAATCAAATGCATAATAATCTTTTTCGACGTTAAGTTATTGTCTCATTAACATCTTCCTTTTGGTGGAATCAAGTAAGCTGAAGCTTAACCCAGATAAAACATACCTAATTTTTAATGGCACTAAGCAACAATGGAATAGGGTCATCAGCCTTTCTCCAGTTCAACAACTGGCAGTTACACGTCCCCATCAGATACCGTTCGTAATCTAGGTGTTGTCTTTGACAGTGACTTCAACTTTCGCCGGCATAGTTATCATGTATGTATGTAATTCACTACTAAACAACATTGTTAAATGAGACTTAGCTAAACTCCACCGAGTACACAATTGTCTGGCACGTGTGGTACTCAGGACGCCTCGTTTTTCACCATCACTACCATTACTATAACAGTTACACTGTAACGTATTCCGTAATAATCACATAGGTATAGAATGTTGCCTTTACCTGATAAAAATACATAAAAATCAATTGATATGCGCACCTAGTGTAACATAAACGATATTTCGTTGCCTAAGTGGAAGTGCTGGATGCCTGACTGACTGACTGACTGACTGACTGACTGACTGACTGACTGACCGACTGAGATACGCCACAGACTGCGAAATAAGTATACGATCAACGAATGACGCCTTGTGGCCAGACCCAAATATGTCTGTCCTTACTGCTACCTACGGGTTGATTACCAGTAAATATTGAATTTAACTAGATTTATCAAAACCATTTGATACGTTAGATTATGGAATTTTATTATCTACTATGGATTAAGAGAAACGGCTATTGAATTACTGAAAAGTTATCTCTCATATCGTAAGCACTGCGTTGAAATAGACAATCTAAAATCCCGTGCCTTTCTATTCGTACAGGATTGATGCGTGTATCGATGAGGAAAACATGCAGGTGGCACATAACGATTGGTAGAAAGTTTGTTTCAAACATTCCGCATGCCCATCCTCGGGGGGTTCGCAAGCCCATCCTCGGGGGGGGGGGGGGTTCGCATGCCCATCCTCGGGGGGTTCGCATGCCCATCCTCGAGGGGTTCGCATGCCCATCCTCGGGGGTTCGCATACCCATCCTCGGGGGGGGGGTCGGGGTTTCGAAAGAATCCCTCATTTTTAGAGAATTTATTTAACTGTAACATTTTTCAGAAATCATCACATAAATCCCCGGCTGATTGTGTAAGCGAACCCCCCCCCCCGCTCCTTAAAACACAGAGGACGGGCCTGCAGCGTTAATCCTGGCGACGCCCAGCGACAGCCGACTAAGTTAATTGGGCACAAACCACTGTTGTTTTTCCCACTGGTGGCGGTGTTAACGTTTTGCATGATTACAAGAAAACAGGGCAATCAAAAATTATAAAACGTCTTGGTCGCACGCACCACACACACACACACACACACACACACACACACACACACACACACACACACACACACACGCACGCACGCACGCACGTACGAACTACCGACCTAACCTACCTAGCAGGTATCTCCTAGGTGGCGCCTGCAGCAGCATCGCTTGTCATCTCGCTCGTTTGAAAGCGGCGGCACATTTGTATCTTTTATGTTGTTGCACGTTTAAATATTTTACAACTGGTAGGTTTTTCTGAAGAAAAAATAATCTAGTTTAACTTTTAGAGTGTATTATGTGTTTGGCCTATGTTTTTAGAGTATATTGTTTGTTCAAGGTTTTTGCTACTTATGGATGATGGGAAGACTTGACGATAGTTTGATGGTAGCCTCTATTATCCAGGCTCCGCACTGTGGCGTCACCGTTTGTCCCACACATCATCGCCTATATGCAGAATGTGCTTTTCATTGCGACGGGAATTATGTATGCACCCAGATTCTGTCATATCATGTCATTGTTCATATATATATCATATTGTTCATATATATATCATATTCCACGATTTGTTTTATTTCAGAACCATCTCGTTTTGTTAGGCACCATCTGTGCCGTTTCGTCTGTGGCCGCAGGCAAGCCGCCCCAACACAGCAATCGTAGGCCCAGATTCTGGTAGTTGACCTGTGCACGTGACTTCTGAAAAATGACACCGAAGGATGGAATTAATTCGTTTGCGGCAAGTTAACATTTTTGGTGGGCGTTTCATCGGTTTGTATCGCCTTATTTAAGTGTCATCCAATTGACGCATCATGCGAACATATGATTAGCATATACACTTTCAACCAATTGGTGCGAATCTCTCTAAGAAGCTTTTCTGCATCAACTTCGAAGATCAGTAGAAGTTGTCTGATGGCGTCTTAGTGGACTATGGAGGGGACTTGGACAATGGAACGACGTGTCCGGTCTCCAGCAGCCGGAGTGGACACTTCCTTGGCAGCAACTACCTCGAGGTACCGCTCTTCGCCAACAACTATGCTCGGGATGACGGTGTACACGGAGGTGGGCCCGGGGACGTGCGAGGCGTTATGAGCAACGACTGTGCCCAGACGACTCGGTGCCAAAAGCTGCCGGCAACTCTCTCAACTGTTCCATCAACGGGACCGTGGTAACCAGCGGCCTGAAGAAACCAGCCGTCGACATAGAAACTGACGTAGTGAGTAGATTGTCGTCATTGGCCTAGTTTTAACTTGTAACGCCGCCGCCGCCGCCGCCGCCGCCGCCGCCGCCGCCGCCGCCGCCGCCGCCGCCGCCGCCGCCGCCGATATAGCAACAACTGTATTGTTTCTGTCACACTGCGTGATAAATTTTAGTGTTATGTATGGGCATGAAATGTTATCAGGTATTAATTATTAATACGTCTTTATTTTAGATTTGTTTCTACAGATGGTAGTTGGTAAGATCTCGCAATCGATTTTAAAGGGCACGTTCCTGGCTGAAGCCTACTCCAAACGTTGACATCTCTCCCGCTGGGTGTCAGCACTATCGTATTATGATTAGTGATGCAATGCTTTCTTATTAAGTTCTTTTCAGTTTGATGTACATGTAGATTTTGCTATGTGTGAGTAATCTCAATAAAATATTTAGCTTAAAATGAGTTGTCTGTTATTGTGTACAAATTACTTCCGACATCAATAAATTGCAATTGTTTGTCACGTGGCTATGACAAGAGAACACACCAGCAGACGATGCATTAAGATAGCCTAGTGACGTCACTAACACGAGATCCAGCAAGATTTCAAGCGTACCGATTCTCACTGTCTACTAACATTGAGTAGTGGTGGTGGTTAGACCATCGAGAGCGGCTCCCCGGTGGCTGGGCCGTCGAGAGCGGCTCCCCGGTGGTTGGACCGTCGAGAGGGGCTCCCCGGTGGTTGGACCGTCGAGAGGGGCTCCCCGGTGGCTGGACCGTCGAGAGCGGCTCCCCGGTGGCTGGACCGTCGAGAGCGGCTCCCCGGTTGCAGGACCGTCGAGAGAGGCTCCCCGGTGGCTGGACCGTCGAGAGCGGCTCCCCGGTGGCTGGCCCGCGAGAGAGGCTCCCCGGTGCCTGGACCGTCGAGAGCGGCTCCCCGGTATCTAATATTAAACCTAAGAGGTTGAAATGTTGGACTTTTTCAATGTCTACACCATCAACTGTTAGTGTTGGTACTATTACCTTTTTGTTTGGCATTTGAAAAATCATATATTTAGTTTTGTTGATATTTAATGTTAATTTATTTAATTTTAGCCATTCTGCTATGTTGTGTAGTTCTGTATTTATCATATATTCAGTATTTGAATTGTTTGTACTATTTGTAAAGGACCCGAGCGTACTTACTAGAGAAGGATCGTCGGCATATGTAATTAATTTAAAGACAGTACTGGCTTGTGAGAAATCGTTAACATATACTATGAATAACAGAGGACATAGTATTGAGCCTTGTGGGACCCCCGTGTTTATAGGTAAGACATTTGATTTTATGTCATACATTTTTACAAATTGCTCACGGTTTGTTAAGTAATTCTTTAGTAATTGTAATGCTGATGATTCCATCCTATAATGTTCTAATTTTTTTAAGAGGATTGTTTTTTCAAGTGTATCGAATGCTTTCGATAAATCAACAAATATACTGATGGGTAATTTGTTGTTATCCAATTGTGTAGTGATCCTATCGACTATTTCTACAGCTGCATATTCAGTTGAATGGTGGGGTCTGAAGCCGTATTGATTATCAGACAGTAGTTTCGTATTAGTAAAATACATCAGTAATTGGTTATTCATAATTCTTTCCAAGACTTTTGAAATAACAGGCAAAAGGGATATTGGTCTATAATTTGTGAATAATGTGGGATTATTTTTCTTACATATAGGAATAACTTTTGCTACGTTAAGTTTGTCAGGAAATTGTCCTGTGTTCAGCACTTGATTTATTAATGATGTTAAAGGTTTCACTATGTCTGGTTCAATATGTTTTAATAATTTGCTGGATATTCAATCACAACCATAGCTATTTTTATTTGGAAGGTTGTTGATTATTTGTGATGCGGATTCCTCTTGTATTTCTGAAACCATTTTTATTCTTGTTTTTGAGAAATTTAGTAAAATTATTTGCAATTGTACATGCTATGCTTTCAGCAAGATTAGGGCATGTTTCCATAAAAAATATGATTAAATTAATTAGCTATGTTAATCTTATTAGTATATGTCTTATTATTTTGATTAAAACATGTTGGAAATTGTGTACTAAATGTGTGTCTTGATATAATTTCATTAATTGCTTTCCATGTATTAGCTGCATTGAATTTGTATTTGTCGAAAATTATTTCATAGTGTAATCTTTTTGCTTCACGAATGTTCTTCTTAAGTATTACGTTGTATGTTTTTTGATGAGTGCAACATTTATTTCTATGTTTAATTGATCTTAATATACCTTTAATATCCAGTTTGATTTTTTTATGTCTATATTTATTGAATTTGACAACTTTAGTTTGTATGTGTTTATTTTTAGTTGTTTCTATTATTTGATCTATAAGATTATAATTGAAATTTGTATCAGCATTAGGGCTCTTGACCTGAGGACTGGCTTCTATATCTATGTTATGTGTCTATCTTATATTAAAAAAACGCAGATAAAAGTTTGTTTTGTTTATCGTTTATTTTGTCATATTTGAAAACGGAAAACTCGCGGTGTGCCTTTTTCGTTATTGCATTGCAAATTCGACAACGAAACAAGGAAAGACGACCCCTTTGTAGATGCTGCATGGCTGGACCCAGTAGGCGGAGCTTAAATCCGTGCCCAGGAAATGTTAATCTACGGAGCAGTGTGAAACACAGATACCATAGCCTACAGTATTTCGCTGATATCGTCTTGATTCACTAACTATCATGTGTGAAGGCCAATATGCACGCTTCTCAGCAAAGTTTGCCTCTCATCTCAAGATTCAAAACGTTCTGATTCGTTATGGGTTGGCCGAATCTCTGGGCACTTTTTTATTCGTGGTGAGTAACACAACTACACCTGCAACGCCTACAGAGAGACAGTAAGTGGAACAACTACATAACCAAGCAGTTGACTTGTGGTGAGTAGGACAATTGCATCAATAAACAGTTGACTTGTTGTGAGTAGGATAATTGCATCAATAAGCAGTTGACTTGTTGTGAGTAGGACAATTGCATCACTAAGCAGTTGACTTGTTGTGAATAGGACAATTGCATCAATAAGAAGTTGACTTGTTGTGAGTAGGACAATTGCATCAATAAGCAGTTGACTTGTTGTGAGTAGGACAATTGCATCAATAAGCAGTTGACTTGTGGTGAGTAGGACAATTGCATCACAAAGCAGTTGACTTGTGGTGAGAAGGACAATTGAATCAATAAGCAGTTGACTTGTGGTGAGTAGGACAATTGCATCACTAAGCATTTGACTTGTTGCGAGTAGGACAATTACATCAATAAGCAGTTCACTTGTGGTGAGTAGGACAATTCCATCAATAAGCAGTTGACTTGTGGTGAGTAGGACAATTGCATTACTAAGCAGTTGACTTTTGCTGAGTAGGACAATTGCATCACTAAGCAGTTGACTTGTGGTGAGTAGGACAATTGCATCAATAAGAAGTTGACTTGTTGTTAGTAGGACAATTGCATCAATAAGCAGTTGACTTGTGGTGAGTAGGACAATTGCATCACTAAGCAGCTGACTTGTTGTGAGTAGGACAATTGCATCAATAAGCAGTTGACTTGTTGCGAGTAGGACAATTGCATCACTAAGCAGTTGACTTTTGTTGAGTAGGACAATTGCATCACTAAGCAGTTGACTTGTGGTGAGTAGGACAATTGCATCAATAAGAAGTTGACTTGTTGTGAGTAGGACAATTGCATCACTAAGCAGTTGACTTTTGTTGATTAGGACAATTGCATCAATAAGCAGTTGACTTGTGGTGAGTAGGACAATTGCATCAATAAGAAGTTGACTTGTTGTTAGTAGGACAATTGCATCACTAAGCAGTTGAATTGTGGTGAGTAGGACAATTGCATCACTAAGCAGTTGACTTGTGGTAAGTAGGACAATTGCATCAATAAGCAGTTGACTTGTTGTGAGTAGGACAATTGCATCACTAAGCAGTTGACTTGTGGTGAGTAGGACAATTGCATCAATAAGCAGTTGACTTGTTGCGAGTAGGACAATTGCATCAATAAGCAGTTGACTTGTGGTGAGAAGGACAATTGAATCAATAAGCAGTTGACTTGTGGTGAGTAGGACAATTCCATCAATAAGCAGTTGACTTGTGGTGAGTAGGACAATTGCATCACTAAGCAGCTGACTTGTTGTGAGTAGGACAATTGCATCAATAAGCAGTTGACTTGTTGTGAGTAGGACAATTGCATCACTAAGCAGTTGACTTTTGTTGAGTAGGACAATTGCATCACTAAGCAGTTGACTTGTGGTGAGTAGGACAATTGCATCAATAAGCAATTGACTTGTGGTGAGTAGGACAATTGCATCACTAAGCAGCTGACTTTTGTTGAGTAGGACAATTGCATCAATAAGCAGTTTACTTGTTGTGAGTAGGACAATTGCATCAATAAGCAGTTGACTTGTGGTGAGTAGGACAATTGCATCACTAAGCAGTTGACTTGTGGTGAGTAGGACAATTGCATCAATAAGCAGTTGACTTTTGTTGAGTAGGACAATTGCATGAATAAGCAGTTGATTTGCTGTGAGTAGGACAATTGCATCAATAAGAAGTTGACTTGTTGTTAGTAGGACAATTGCATCACTAAGCAGTTGACTTGTGGTGAGTAGGACAATTGCATCACTAAGCAGTTGACTTGTGGTGAGTAGGACAATTGTATCACTAAGCAGTTGACTTGTTGTGAGTAGGACAATTGCATCGATAAGCAGTTGACTTGTGGTGAGTAGGACAATTGCATCACTAAGCAGTTGACTTGTTGTGAGTAGGACAATTGCATCAATAAGCAGTTGACTTGTTGTGAGTAGGACAATTGCATCAATAAGCAGTTGACTTGTTGCGAGTAGGACAATTGCATCAATAAGCAGTTGACTTGTTGTGAGTAGGACAATTGCATCACTAAGCAGTTGACTTTTGTTGAGTAGGACAATTGCATCAATAAGCAGTTGACTAGTTGTGAGTAGGACAATTGCATCAATAAGCAGTTGACTTGTGGTGAGTAGGACAATTGCATCACTAAGCAGTTGACATGTTTTGAGTAGGACAATTGCATCACTAAGCAGTTGACTTGTGGTGAGTAGGACAATTGCATCAATAAGAAGTTGACTTGTTGTTAGTAGGACAATTGCATCAATAAGCAGTTGACTTGTGGTGAGTAGGACAATTGCATCACTAAGCAGCTGACTTGTTGTGAGTAGGACAATTGCATCACTAAGCAGTTGACTTTTGTTGAGTAGGACAATTGCATCACTAAGCAGTTGACTTGTGGTGAGTAGGACAATTGCATCAATAAGAAGTTGACTTGTTGTGAGTAGGACAATTGCATCACTAAGCAGTTGACTTTTGTTGAGTAGGACAATTGCATCAATAAGCAGCTGACTTGCTGTGAGTAGGACAATTGCATCAATAAGAAGTTGACTTGTTGTTAGTAGGACAATTGCATCACTAAGCAGTTGACTTGTGGTGAGTAGGACAATTGCATCACTAAGCAGTTGACTTTTGTTGAGTAGGACAATTGCATCAATAAGCAGTTGACTTGTTGTGAGTAGGATAATTGCATCAATAAGCAGTTGACTTGTTGTGAGTAGGACAATTGCATCAATAAGAAGTTGACTTTTGTTGAGTAGGACAATTGCATCAATAAGCAATTGACTTGTTGTGAGTAGAAAAACAAGAAGAGGAGGAGGAAGAAAAAGGTATGTTATGCGATATCCAGTCCATGGGACCGCTCAAAGCGCTTTACACTCCAACCACTGGCAGACCTGTTTATTCCAACGCCCTCTCGACTTTACACTCCAACCACTGGCAGACCTGTTTATTCCAACGCCATCTCGACTTTACACTCCAACCACTGGCAGACCTGTTTATTCCAACGCCCTCTCGACTTTACACTCCAACCACTGGCAGACCTGTTCATTCCAACGCCATCTCGACTTTACACTCCAACCACTGGCAGACCTGTTTATTCCAACGCCATCTCGACTTTACACTCCAACCACTGGCAGACCTGTTTATTCCAACGCCCTCTCGACTTTACACTCCAACCACTGGCAGACCTGTTTATTCCAACGCCATCTCGACTTTACACTCCAACCACTGGCAGACCTGTTTATTCCAACGCCCTCTCGACTTTACACTCCAACCACTGGCAGACCTGTTCATTCCAACGCCATCTCGACTTTACACTCCAACCACTGGCAGACCTGTTTATTCCAACACCATCTCGACTTAACACTCCAACCACTGGCAGACCTGTTCATTCCAACGCCGTCTCGACTTTACACTCCAACCACTGGCAGACCTGTTTATTCCAACGCCCTCTCGACTTTACACTCCAACCACTGCCAGACCTGTTCATTCCAACGCCATCTCGACTTTACACTCCAACCACTGGCAGACCTGTTCATTCCAACGCCATCTCGACTTTACACTCCAACCACTGGCAGACCTGTTTATTCCAACGCCCTCTCGACTTTACACTCCAACCACTGCCAGACCTGTTCATTCCAACGCCATCTCGACTTTACACTCCAACCACTGGCAGACCTGTTCATTCCAACGCCATCTCGACTTTACACTCCAACCACTGGCAGACCTGTTCATTCCAACGCCATCTCGACTTTACACTCCAACCACTGGCAGACCTGTTCATTCCAACGCCATCTCGACTTTACACTCCAACCACTGGCAGACCTGTTCATTCCAACGCCATCTCGACTTTACACTCCAACCACTGGCAGACCTGTTTATTCCAACGCCATCTCGACTTTACACTCCAACCACTGGCAGACCTGTTCATTCCAACGCTATCTCGACTTTACACTCCAACCACTGGCAGACCTGTTCATTCCAACGCCATCTCGACTTTACACTCCAACCACTGGCAGACCTGTTCATTCCAACGCCGTCTCGACTTTACACTCCAACCACTGGCAGACGTGTTCATTCCAACGCCATCTCGACTTTACACTACAACCACTGGCAGACCTGTTCATATGATATGTTATGGATTCATAACATGATCAAATTCTTCATTGTTTGTCATAATAAATCTATATATTATAGTATATAATATGTAATAAAACTTGTCATTATAAATAATAACTTTTATGTAACATGATTATATAAATATACGATTATTTCAATGAACCATGCGTGACCTTCGCCGTACTCGCCGGTATATGTCACTTTCTGTCGCTAAAACTATTGCAACAGCTCTTGTTAGCAGCAGACTTGATTACTGCAATTCCCTCCTTCACAATATTGCTATTAAGGATATTACAAAACTTCAACATGTCCAAAATTGTTTGGCTAGGGTAGTTACACGATCTCCTCGTTTCTCTCTCCTCGTTTCTCTCGCATCGGTTCCCTGTGCGATATCGCATTATTTTCAAGATCTGTACAATTACCTGTCAAGCCCTTTCATCCAAACTACCTGCATATTTACATTCAATGCTCACTCCAGCAAGACAGCCCAGACAGCTTCGGTCGTCTAGTTCTCGTTTACTTTCTGCTCCCAGATGTAAGACAAACGCTGGAACTCGAGCTTTCTCGGTGCCGCACAAACTCTGTGGAACTCACTCCCCAACAGCGTCAAATCAGCAGGAAATACTGTTTCATTTCGCCATCATCTGAAAACCTATCTTACTAATATTGCCTATCCTCCTTAGTTTATTGGCGTCTCCATCCATCCGACTTTTTGCATTGTACATGACCACGAGAATGCCTAATTGTACATGACCACGAGAATGCCTAATCCTTTCGTTTTGTTGCGCCACTGGGCTTGGATTTTCCGACGATATTGGCGTCAAAGAATTCATTTTATTATTATTATTATTATTATTATTACTAGCAAATATACACACCAAGCGACCTAGTCGTTGTTATGTACAATTAGTACGCGTGTTTTCTATGATTACTATAAACCGCCAGATGGCGCTACGTACTCTTAAACGGTTTACGTACCGAAGTAATCGCCGCGAGCGCGCCTGGTTTCTGCGATTGTTGGAAGTTAACGTTTTACGTAGCGAACATTTGATTTACCATAAAAACCAATAAGAACCCTTGATATATGGGGTATTTCGAAGAAAAAAAATAAAGGCATTACGTTTCATTCGTGGGGTCGTAGATTAATCCCTCAAAGTTTGGCGCCCGAGGTGCAACCCGTCTAGGAGGAAAACGTGAACAAACATACAAACATACAAATATACGCTAGCTCAATTATAGATTAAATTAATGCATATTACTTGAAATATACATGCATATTTATATATATATATTAAAAACTGTATAGGGCATAATACTGTGTGTAAGCCACTTTTGTATCCAGTTGATTACATCATTGCCTATACCATGGGCTTTTAGTTTAAGTAACAATCTTTGATGTGGCAACATACAACATCCACTGACCCGATGACCCGTCATCTACCCACTTTGTAATTTCTTCCAAAAAACATAAGAGATTGGTTAGACATGACCTTGCTTTTAGGAACCCATATTGAGATGTATTTATTAATTTATGTTTTACAATGAATTCCACCATGTGGTCTCTAATTAATGTTTCGAGTAATTTACATACACAAAAGTATTCAGAAAGGTTACTAATGATACAGATAAACAACGTTTACAGGATGATCTAGATAAATTAGTTAAATGGTCAGAAAAATGGCAAATGTTATTAAATTTTGGGAAGTGTAAATGCATACACATAGGACATGGAAACATGGACGAAGAATATAAAATGGGGGATGCTGTAATCGGTAGAACCACACAAGAAAAGGATTTAGGTGTAACATTTAGTGCTGACATGAAAGTTTCAGAGCAATGTGGGAATGCTGCTTCGAAAGGAAATCAAATTCTAGGGCTAGTTAGGAGAACTATCACATATAAGGAGAAACAGCTAATTGTACCCCTGTACAAAGCAATAGTTAGACCACATTTGGAATATTATATACAAGCATGGAGGCCGTATCGTAAGAAGCTACAAGCTAGAAAGAATACAAAGAAGAGCAACTAAAATGATTCCAGAATTGAGAGACCTTAGTTACGAAAGTCGCTTATTAAAATGTGGTTTGACAACACTAGAGACCAGGAGACTAAGAGGAGACCAAATAGAAGTGTTTAAAATTAGTGAACGGTTATGAGGATGTTGATAGGAATATGTTTTTCAAACTTAAAGAAGGCAGTAGAACCAGAGGAAACAAAGCAGCATTAGTTAAGGAGCAGTGTAGGTTGGACATGAGAAAATACTCTTTCTCACAGAGGGTGATAAACGAATGGAACAAACTGCCAAATGATTGTGTTAATGCTAGCAGTGTGAATATGTTTAAAAATAGAATTTACATATATCTGATAAGGGCGGGCTACACACAGATGACAAAATTGTTAGACTCTCGATAAGCCAATGGCTTCCTTGTCCACTTGCCATCTGGAATTTGTTGTTTGGGATGGCAATCTTGTTAAATACGGATGTTTTGCGTGTTGTGTGCTTGCGTTCGTGCGTGTGTTCATACGCACGTACGTACGTACGTACGTACGTATTTACGTACATACATACACATATACATATATACATACATACATACGTACATACATACATACATACATACATACATACATACATACTTACATACATACATACATACATACATACATACATACATACATACATACATACATACATACATACATACATACATACATACATACATACATGCATACATACATACATACATACATACATACTATCGTGGTCTTCCACCTCTTAATATTTTCGAAAATACCAGATTTGGCGATGAATTAAAACCTGCCAGTTTTACGACAGCCTGTACAGGCCTCTACTGCCTGTACAGGCTTTACAGGCTGTACAGCCTGTACAGCCTATACAGTCTGTACAGTCTGTACTGCCTGTGCTGCCTGTACAGTCTGTACTGCCTGTACTGCCTGTACAGTCTGTACTGTCTGTACAGCCTGTACTGTCTGTATTGCCTGTACTGCCTGTACAGTCTGTACTGCCTGTACTGTCTGTATTGCTTGTACTGCCTGTACAGTCTGTATTGCCTGTACTGCGTGTACAGTCTGTACTGCCTGTACAGCCTGTACAGTCTGTACTACCTGTACAGCCTTACAGCCTGTAATGCTTGTACAGTCAGTACAGCTTGTACAACCTGTATTGCTTGTACAGCCTGTACAGCCTGTACTGCATGTATTGCCTATATTGCATGTACAGCCTGTACAACCTGTACTGCCTGTACGGCCTGTACAGGCTGTAAGGCTCACAGGCTGTATTGCCTGTACAGCATGTACAGCATGTACCGCTTGTACAGCCTGTACAGCCTGTACTGTCTGTACAGCTTGTAGTGCATGTACAGCCTGTATAGCCTGTACTGCCTGTGCAGCCTGTACGTGTGTACAGTCGTCTGTACGTTTGTACAGCCTGTACTGCCTGTACAACCTATACAGGCTTTACAGGCTGTACAGCCTGTACTGCCTGTACTGCCTGTACAACCTGTGCTGCCTGTACTGCCTGTACAGCCTGTACAGCCTGTAAAGCTTGTACAGCCTGTGCTGCCTGTGCTGCCTGTACTGCGTGTACTGCCTGTACTTCATGTACAGCCTGTACAGCCTGTACTGCCTGTACTGCCTGTACAGCCTGTACAGCCTGTACAGCCTGTAGTGCCTGTACTGCCTGTACTGCCTGTACATCCTGTACAACCTGTACTGCCTGTACTGCCTATACAGCCTGTACTGCCTGTACAGCCTGTACAGCCTGTAGTGCCTGTACTGCCTGTACTGCCTGTACAACATGTACTGCCTGTAGTGCCTGTACTGCCTGTACTGCCTGTACAACATGTACTGCCTGTATTGCCTGTACAGCCTGTACAGCCTGTACTGCATGTACAGCCTGTACTGCCTGTACAGCCTGTACTGCCTGTACAGCCTGTACTGCCTGTATTGCCTGTGCTGTCTTTACTGCCTGTACAGCCTGTACAACCTGTACTGCCTGTACAGCCTGTACAGCCTGTACAGCCTGTACTGCCTGTACAGCCTGAACAGCCTGTACTGCCTGTGCTGCCTGTACAACCTGTACTGCCTGTACTGCCTGTACAGCCTGTACTGCCTGTACAGCCTGTACAACCTGTACAGCCTGTACAGCCTGTACTGCCTGTACTGCCTGTACAGCCTGTACAGCCTGTAGTGCCTGTACTGCCTGTACTGCCTGTACAACATGTACTGCCTGTACTGCCTGTACTGCCTGTGCTGCCTGTACTGCCTGTACTGCCTGTACAGACTGTACTGCCTGTACAGCCTGTACAGCCTGTACAACCTGTACAACCTGTACAGCCTGTACAGCCTGTACTGCCTGTACTGCCTGTACAGCCTGTACAGCCTGTAATGCCTGTACTGCCTGTACTGCCTGTACAACATGTACTGCCTGTGCTGCCTGTACTGCCTGTACTGCCTGTACAACCTGTATTGCCTGTACAGCCTGTACTGCCTGTACAGCCTGTACTGCCTGTAAAGCATGTACTGCCTGTACAGCCTGTACTGCCTGTACAGCCTGTACTGCCTGTACAGCCTGTACAGCCTGTACTGCCTGTGCTGCCTGTACAGCCTGTACTGCCTGTACTGCCTGTACAGCCTGTACAGCCTGTACAGCCTGTACTGCATGTACAGCCTGTACAGCCTTTACTGCCTGTGCTGCCTGTACTGCCTGTACAGCCTGTACTGCCTGTTCTGCCTGTACAGCCTGTACAGCCTGTACTGCCTGTACAGCCTGTACAGCCTTTACTGCCTGTGCTGCCTGTACAGCCTGTACAGCCTGTACTGCCTGTACTGCCTGTACAGCCTGTACAGCCTGTACAGCCTGTACTGCCTGTACAGCCTGTACAGCCTTTACTGCCTGTGCTGCCTGTACAGCCTGTACAGCCTGTACTGCCTGTACTGCCTGTACAGCCTGTACTGCCTGTACTGCCTGTACTGCCTGTGCTGCCTGTACAGCCTGTACTGCCTGTACAACATGTACTGCCTGTGCTGCCTGTACTGCCTGTACTGCCTGTACAACCTGTATTGCCTGTACAGCCTGTACTGCCTGTAAAGCATGTACTGCCTGTACAGCCTGTACTGCCTGTACAGCCTGTACTGCCTGTATTGCCTGTACAGCCTGTACTGCCTGTACATCCTGTACAGCCTGTACTGCCTGTGCTGCCTGTACAGCCTGTACTGCCTGTACTGCCTGTACAGCCTGTACAGCCTGTACAGCCTGTACTGCCTGTACAGCCTGTACAGCCTTTACTGCCTGTGCTGCCTGTACTGCCTGTACAGCCTGTACTGCCTGTACTGCCTGTACAGCCTGTACAGCCTGTACAGCCTGTACTGCCTGTACAGCCTGTACAGCCTTTACTGCCTGTGCTGCCTGTACAGCCTGTACAGCCTGTACTGCCTGTACTGCCTGTACAGCCTGTACAGCCTGTACAGCCTGTACTGCCTGTACAGCCTGTACAGCCTTTACTGCCTGTGCTGCCTGTACAGCCTGTACAGCCTGTACTGCCTGTACTGCCTGTACAGCCTGTACTGCCTGTACTGCCTGTACTGCCTGTGCTGCCTGTACAGCCTGTACTGCCTGTACAGCCTGTACTGCCTGTACAGCCTGTACAACCTGTAGTGCCTGTACTGCCTGTACTGCCTGTGCTGCCTGTACTGTCTGTACTGCCTGTACAGCCTGTAATGCCTGTACTACCTGTACAGCCTGTAGTGCCTGTACTGCCTGTACAGCCTGTACAGCCTGTACTGCCTGTACTGCCTTTGCTGCCTGTACTGCCTGTACTGTCTGTACTGCCTGTACAGCCTGTACTGCCTGTACAGGCTGTACTGCCTGTAAAGCCTGTACTGCCTGTACAGCCTGTACTGCCTGTACAGCCTGTACTGCCTGTACAGCCTGTACTGCCTGTACAACCTGTACTGCCTGTAAAGCCTGTACTGCCTGTACAGCCTGTACTGCCTGTACAGCCTGTACTGCCTGTACAGCCTGTACTGCCTGTACAGCCTGTACTGCCTGTAAAGCCTGTACTGCCTGTACAGCCTGTACAGCCTGTACTGCCTGTACTGCCTGTGCTGTCTTTACTGCCTGTACTGCCTGTACAGCCTGTATTGCCTGTACTGCCTGTACAGCCTGTACTGCCTGTACTGCCTGTACTGCCTGTGCTGCCTGTGCTGCCTGTACAGCCTGTACAGCCTGTAGTGCCTGTACTGCCTGTACTGCCTGTCTGTAGTGCCGCTAACTTTACTATATAAAGTACGACTAATAAATCTTCATGAACTTCCTTGTGTCCACGATTAGGTGTCCGCGTGGGGGCAGCACGTTGTCGCGAACAAAGCCTGTTCTCAGACACTTACGTGATCCTTACCACAAGCAGCCGCCAGGTGACGCCCCTTGATGGCCGCTGCCCGTTGGCGACGGTCCACTGGGCGAGCGATGGAGTCGGGCGCCGCGCTAAACACAAAGGATCCTTTTGAAGTGACGCGAACAGGTTTCGTCTTGCCGTCTCGTCTTGCCAATAGCGTGCAATAGTTCCCCCTTTAAAGTATCCAGCTACAGCGATTACGTTCACTTATCTGGTTTCTTTGTCGTCACGTAGAATAACTACTAGACTGGGACAAGGCTGTTCTTCGACTCGTAGGGCGACCAACTAATGTATTATTGCAATGACGACTGCGGGTGGAATTTGCAGCACTGAATATGGATCAGTGCTTATTTTACGTTGGCGCTTTAATGCTGCCTGTGCACGAACTGTAATGCTGCCTGTGCACGAACTTTAATGCTGCCTGTGCACGAACTTTAATGCTGGCTGTGCACGAACTTTAATGCTGCCTGTGCACAAACTGTAATGCTGCCTGTGTACGAACTTTAATGCTGGCTGTGCACGAATTTTAATGCTGCCTGTGCACAAACTTTAATGCTGCCTGTGCACAAACTGTAATGCTGCCTGTGCACGAACTTTAATGCTGCCTGTGCACAAACTGTAATGCTGCCTGTGTACGAACTTTAATGCTGTCTGTGCACAAACTTTAATGCTGGCTGTGCACGAACTTTAATGCTGCCTGTGCACAAACTGTAATGCTGCCTGTGCACAAACTTTAATGCTGCCTGTGCACAAACTTTAATGCTGCCTGTGCACGAACTTTAATGCTGCCTGTGCACAAACTGTAATGCTGCCTGTGCACGAACTTTAATGCTGGCTGTGCACAAACTTTAATGCTGCCTGTGCACGAACTTTAATGCTGACTGTGCACAAACTTTAATGCTGCCTGTGCACAAACTGTAATGCTGCCTGTGCACGAACTTTAATGCTGCCTGTGCACGAACTTTAATGCTGCCTGTGCACAAACTGTAATGCTGCCTGTGCACGAACTTTAATGCTGGCTGTGCACGAATTTTAATGCTGCCTGTGCACAAACTTTAATGCTGCCTGTGCACAAACTGTAATGCTGCCTGTGCACGAACTTTAATGCTGCCTGTGCACAAACTGTAATGCTGCCTGTGCACAAACTTTAATGCTGGCTGTGCACGAACTTTAATGCTGCCTGTGCACAAACTTTAATGCTGCCTGTGCACAAACTTTAATGCTGCCTGTGCACGAACTTTAATGCTGCCTGTGCACAAACTGTAATGCTGCCTGTGCACGAACTTTAATGCTGCCTGTGCACAAACTTTAATGCTGCCTGTGCACGAACTTTAATGCTGACTGTGCACAAACTTTAATGCTGCCTGTGCACAAACTTTAATGCTGCCTGTGCACAAACTGTAATGCTGCCTGTGCACAAACTTTAATGCTGCCTGTGCACAAACTTTAATGCTGCCTGTGCACAAACTTTAATGCTGCCTGTGCACGAACTTGAATTTTATATATTCTGAAAATGAAATACGTTAATGTATATTATTAACCGAATGACTCGGCGTGGCACGGGGAGAATAGGCAGCCATAAGTATGGTCTGGTTAATGTTGCGTCTATGGATATCTACAATCTAACAATAATGGAAGTAGCGTACGCCTGTGTATGTTATGCGATTCCTCCTTAGACGCTTTCGACACCGGGCGACAAACTGTCAGGGGTTCATCTATGACCCAGGAATGAGTCGTAGCACTGAAACAATCACATTTACAATTTACAAACTGTAACATATACAGTTACAATTTACAAACTGTAACAAACGCAGTTACAATTTACAAACTGTAGCAAACACAGTTACACATGTGTCGTTTTACCAACATAAGAGTTAATATTAACCGGCTGCTAATACTTCAGTCTTTACATTGACACTAGTTTCTATGTAGGTCTATATACGTTGTCCTTTACCGTAATATTTGCCGGGTCTAAGACCCCCTCCCTCCGTGGCCTAGAGGAGGTCTTGAGACCCCTAAGACCCCCTGGATTAGCTGCTGCGGGTTCTGGACCCTCTTGCTGCCAGGTCAAAACTTGTGCGTCGTGCGTCGCAATTCACTGAGTTGCATACACGAAAAAAAGAGAAAGTGGTGGATATCTGCGAACAAATAGTCTTCAGCGTGACTGAATGCTTCCCAGAGAAGTCGGGTTTAGTGGTGGAAGGAACAGTCTGCCGGGGGTAACGTGTGCCGCCCTCTGAGTGGTCGCGGAGACCCCGCTGCGTAAGAACTGTTTACCTTTGAATTAAAATGCCATACTGAGGTGGCACACACTTTAGACTGTGTTTGTTTGCTTCGGATTTCACCAAACTGTGTCATCATCATTGATATTCTACGTCATTCCTGCTGTCTTGTTTACATTCCCGTGCTACCGTGACTCCTGACGAACATAATAATGTATCATAACACATTCCCGTGCTACCGTGACTCCTGACGAACATAATAATGTATCATAACACATTCCCGTGCTACCGTGACTCCTGTCGAACATAATAATGTATCATAACACATTCCCGTGCTACCGTGACTCCTGACGAACATAATAATGTATCATAACACATTCCCGTGCTACCGTGACTCCTGACGAACATAATAATGTATCATAACACATTCCCGTGCTACCGTGACTCCTGACGAACATAATAATGTATCATAACACATTCCCGTGCTACCGTGACTCCTGACGAACATAATAATGTATCATAACACATTCCCGTGCTACCGTGACTGCTGACGAACATAATAATGTATCATAACACATTCCCGTGCTACCGTGACTCCTGACGAACATAATAATGTGTCATAACACATTCCCGTGCTACCGTGACTCCTGACGAACATAATAATGTGTCATAACACATTCCCGTGCTACCGTGACTCCTGACGAACATAATAATGTATCATAACACATTCCCGTGCTACCGTGACTCCTGACGAACATAATAATGTATCATAACACATTCCCGTGCTACCGTGACTCCTGACGAACATAATAATGTATCATAACACATTCCCGTGCTACCATGACTCCTGACGAACATAATAATGTGTCATAGCACATTCCCGTGCTACCGTGACTCCTGACGAACATAATAATGTGTCATAGCACATTCCCGTCCTCTGGGTTTTGAAAGGGGGGTCGGGCGTACACAATCAGCTAGGGATTTTTTTAATGATTTCTGACATTTTTTTTGACATTTTTTTTACAGTTAAGTAAATTCTCTCAAAAGGGAGGACAAGTATGCAACATGATGTGGAGATTGGAAACTGAGAATATCTACAACCGATTCCCATCAACAAAAACGGTTGGCTTCTTTTGTACAAATGCCGTGCTGCGATCCTTTTCCGCAAACAACGAACTATAGTTTTAAAGTGGTATACATGCACTGGTATATATGCACTGGTATACATCACTGGTATATATGCACTGGTATACATCACTGGTATATATGCACTGGTATACATCACTGGTATACATCACGGGTATATATGCACTGGTATACATCACTGGTATATGTGCACTGGTATACATCACTGGTATATATGCACTGGTATACATGCACTGGTATACATCACTGATATACATCACTGGTATATCTGCACTGGTATACATGCACTGGTATACATCACTGGTATATATGCACTGGTATACATCACTGGTATATATGCACTACATGCATACCTCTTCAAAATTACAGTTCATAAAAGGACCACATGCCATGCACATGCTGGCCCATGCACTGGCTATCCCATGCATTGGCTGGTCCATGCACTGGCTGGCCCATGCACTGGCTGACCCATGCACTGGCTGGCCCATGCAAGGGCTGACCCATGCACTGGCTGGCCCATGCACTGGCCGGCCCATGCACTGGCTGGCCCAAGCACTGGCTGGCCCATGCACTGGCTGGCCCATGCACTGGCTGGCCCATGCACTGGCTGACACATGCACTGGCTGGCCCATGCACTGACTGACCCATGCACTGGCTGGCCCATGCACTGGCTGGCCCATGCACTGGCTGGCCCATGCACTGGCTGGCCCATGCACTGGCTGGCCCATGCACTGACTGGCCCATGCACTGGCTGGCCCATGCACTGTGCCTATACCGCGGGATTGTAAACATTTATGGGCCACATTGAAACAAGTGTTAACTTGAATGTACACTGATGGCAGCCGCAGTGTCCATCTTTGGAACAAAACACCAAAACAAAACTAATAATATCTCAAACAGTGGGCGCGTGTTTTGGGTGATTTAACTCACCCAGACACCCTGTTGTCTCCGTGAAGCCAGTGACAACAAACCCTCGGTGCTGACGAATGCCCCGGAGAAAGCACAGCAGGTCGGCTACCACATCTCTCTCCAAGCTATAAAACACAATGTCGTCACTTATCTGTCCCGTTTTTTATTATCCACTCACTCAGAAAGAAAACAAGTAAAAGAAGCGAAAACATTTGAATCACAAGTCGCAGTCAAACATGTACAGGGTGGGGTAGCTCTCACAGGTCGCAGTCAAACATGTACAGGATGGGGTAGCTCACAGGTCGCAGTCAAACATGTACAGGATGGAGTAGCTCACAGGTCGCAGTCAAACATGTACAGGGTGGGGTAGCTCACAGGTCGCAGTCAAACATGTACAGGGTGAGGTAGCTCACAGGTCGCAGTCAAACATGTACAGGGTGGGGTAGCTCACAGGTCGCAGTCAAACATGTACAGGGTGGGGTAGCTCACAGGTCGCAGTCAAACATGTACAGGGTGGGGTAGCTCACAGGTCGCAGTCAAACATGTACAGGGTGAGGTAGCTCACAGGTCGCAGTCAAACATGTACAGGGTGGGGTAGCTCACAGGTCGCAGTCAAACATGTACAGGATGGAGTAGCTCACAGGTCGCAGTCAAACATGTACAGGGTGGGGTAGCTCACAGGTCGCAGTCAAACATGTACAGGGTGAGGTAGCTCACAGGTCGCAGTCAAACATGTACAGGGTGGGGTAGCTCACTGGTCGCAGTCAAACATGTACAGGATGGGGTAGCTCACAGGTCGCAGTCAAACATGTACAGGATGGGGTAGCTCACAGGTCGCAGTCAAACATGTACAGGGTGGGGTAGCTCACAGGTCGCAGTCAAACATGTACAGGATGGGGTAGCTCTCACAGGTAGCAGTCAAACATGTACAGGATGGGGTAGCTCACAGGTCGCAGTCAAACATGTACAGGATGGGGTAGCTCACAGGTCGCAGTCAAACATGTACAGGATGGGGTAGCTCACTGGTCGCAGTCAAACATGTACAGGGTGGGGTAGCTCTCACAGGTCGCAGTCAAACATGTACAGGATGGGGTAGCTCACTGGTCGCAGTCAAACATGTACAGGATGGGGTAGCTCACAGGTCGCAGTCAAAAATGTACAGGGTGGGGTAGCTCACAGGTCGCAGTCAAACATGTACAGGGTGGGGTAGCTCAGTAGTTGAAGTAGTTGTGCGCTGGACTGTAGACAATTTCGCTCGACCCACATTGCTCCAGTTAGCTCAGCTGTATAAATGAGTACATAACAGTGGAACATGGAACATTATGTGTAGGTATATATATATATCCTTGGACGTCATTTGCCGAGTCCTCATTTACTATGGTACAAACGTCCATTCAGACGCCACCGTTGACAGCTCTAAGTCGGCCAAATCTCGCCAAGTACGACGACTGTCGGGACGCTAGTATGTCTGACTGAGAGCGCCTGGAACGAGACACGGACGTCGCGCCACGTCCCGGTGACACAAGCTTGTAGATAGAGAATCATACGACCGCCGTCTATTCAGAGGTCAGATCACAGTTAGACTTCCGGAAATGTGCTTAAAATAGGAGGCAATTTAGCCGATTTCAGCTATTTTATTTGCCAAGCGGAATCGAAGACGCGTAGATATTTAGGTAGTGCACCGGTAGGATTGTGAATATTTGGCGAAAAGCCAATGCTGTGGGTGGGCGTGTTTGTGGTGTGATTAAACTAGCTGGAGGTACTTGATTTTGACGAATTTTTTTCAGAATATCGATGACATGATGACATGATGACATGATGGCGGTGGCTGTGAATTTTTGGTCAAAATTGTTGACGGTACCGTTTTCGTTCAGGGGTCAGACCACAGTTGACGAATGTAGGGCGTATTAAATTGTGATATGTGAATTTAAACAATTGATACGGTGTGACATAAGTGCAATTGAGCAGGCATATTCACAGGTTTCTTTGTAGAAGTTATTGGCTGTGAAATAGTGCATTTTTTTAACAGGCAGAGGGATTTATGTGAATTTTTCTTATATGGGCCACGTGGGCGCATGAATACATGGCTATGTTTTTGTAAAAATTTACGGGCATCGCACGTCGGGGCGTTTTAAAAGAGCTGGAGGTATGTGATTTTGGCAAAACTTGGTCAGCATGTCAATGAGATGATGGACTCGTTTTCTTATAATCAGACAAAACGTTAACATGGCCACCAATGCAATTCTCTACTGTGGTCTTCCCCCCCCCCCCCTATAATCAGACAAATCCGTTAACATGGCCACCAATGCAACACTACACTTCTCTCCACAGCGCGGCCCGCCCGCCCGCCCGCCCGCCCGCCCGCCCGCCCGCCCGCCCGCCCGCCCGCCCGCCCGCCCGCCCGCCCGCCCGCCCGCCCGCCCGCCCGCCCGCCCGCCCGCCCGCCCGCCCGCCCGCCCGCCCGCCCGCCCGCCCGCCCGCCCGCCCGCCCGCCCGCCCGCCCGCCCGCCCGCCCGCCCGCCCGCCCGCCCGCCCGCCCGCCCGCCCGCCCGCCCGCCCGCCCGCCCGCCCGCCCGCCCGCCCGCCCGCCCGCCCGCCCGCCCGCCCGCCCGCCCGCCCGCCCGCCCGCCCGCCCGCCCGCCCGCCCGCCCGCCCGCCCGCCCGCCCGCCCGCCCGCCCGCCCGCCCGCCCGCCCGCCCGCCCGCCCGCCCGCCCGCCCGCCCGCCCGCCCGCCCGCCCGCGTACTTGCACAAGTCATTTATACCTATTGGACATCAGGGCAGATAAACGATTCATTGCACGGAAGACGAGTGTTTAAGCGAGCGCATCCTTGTTTATAACAGTGAGCCCGCTTAGTGAAGAGCGCTCCCCCGGCCTGACAGCTGCAGTCCCGCTCAGGGCAGTAAGTCTACCCCTGTCCCGCAACAACGCCGCGTCTCGCGTTCTTCCACTGTTCAATCTGCTATTAGGACCAGTTGCCCGCGAGTCGCATTGTTAATGAACGACGTCATTATCCCGTCCGTGGCGGCGATGTCCTCTGTGCTTTGTGCCATTGGTGGCAGAGGTATCCGAGAGAACGCATCACCGTCTTGTATCGAGTACGGCAACAACCGATAGAGTTGGACGGGAAGTTCGCTCTCGGTCCGTAGGATAGACTCATGTCGTTCCACGTTGTTGTGACTGTTCAGCGCCCATGAGCGAGCGGTTTGTGTAACTGGCTGTGTAACCAATCACATCGGGCGAGTCTGGTTTATCGTGCGCTGACCGAGACGCTGTACCACGGCCCTGTTTACAAATGCAGCACACGTCCGCTGATTGCTCGTCATAATGGCTTTCAGGTAAGTCTAGGCATATTTTAGGCCCCAGATGTTTATTCGCACAACGAAGTTTTTCCGTAAGTCAAACATGTCAGATTGGGTCGGGGAAATTAAGACAAGACTAGGCTATGTTATCCCTAATTAACGGCAAACGTCGACCATTATACATTATTTCTAAAATATAGTATAAACGCAAAACGTTTAACTTACACTAGGAACGGTATTCACACAAGGGACGTTGCTCGCGATTAGGGAACGTTACTCACACAAGGAAACGTTACTCACACAAGGAAAGTTACTCGTACAAAGAAACGTTACTCACACAATAAACGTTACTTATACAAGGGAAAGCTACTAGCGCAAGAAACGTTACTCACAGGAGAAACGTTACTCACACAAGAAACGTTACTCGGACAAGAAACGTTACACACACAAGAAATGTTACTCACACAAGAAACGCTACTCACACAAGAAACGGTACTCACACAAGGAACGTTATTCACACAAGGAACATTACTCACGCAAGAAACTTTACTCATACGAGGAAACGTTACTCACACAAGAAACGTTACACACACAAGAAACGTTACTCACACAAGAAACGTTACTCACACAAGAAACGTTACTCACACAAGAAACGTTACTCACACAAGAAACGTTACTCACACAAGAAACGTTACACACACAATAAACGTTACTCACACAGGAAACGTTACTCACACAATGGATCGTTACTCACACAAAGGGAACGTTATGCAAAGGGAACTTTATTCACGCAAGGGACCGTTACTCAAACAAGGGACCGCTACTCACACAAGGAAACGTTTCTCACACAAGGAAACGTTTCTCACACAAGGAAACGTTACTCACACTAGGGAACGTTACTCACACAAGGAAACGTTACTCAAACAAGGAAACGTTACTCACACTAGGGAACGTTACTCACACTAGGGAACGTTACTCACACTAGGGAACGTTACTCACACTAGGGAACGTTACTCACACTAGGGAACGTTACTCACACAAGGAAACGTTACTCAAACAAGGAAACGTTACTCACACTAGGGAACGTTACTCACACTAGGGAACGTTACTCACACTAGGGAACTTTATTCACACAAGGAAACGTTACTCAAACAAGGGAACGTTACTCACACAAGGAAACGCTACTCACACAAAGAAACGCTACTTACACAAGGGAACGGTATTCACACCAGGGAACGTTACTCACACCAGGGAACGTTACTCACACTAGGGAACGTTACTCACACTAGGGAACGTTACTCACACAAGGAAACGTTACTCAAACAAGGGAACGCTACTCACACAAGGAAACGTTACTCACACAAGGAAACGTTACTTACACAAGGGAACGGTATTCACACCAGGGAACGTTACTCACACTAGGGAACAGTTCTCAGACAAGAGAACGTTACTCACACAAGGAAACGCTACTTACACAAGGGAACGGTATTCACACCAGGGAACGTTACTCACACTAGGGAACAGTTCTCAGACAAGAGAACGTTACTCTTACACGGGGACGTTACTATCACAAAGGGAACGTTACTCACACAAAGGGAACGTTACTATCACAAAGGGACGTTACTCTTAGAAAGGACCGAGATAACGTTACTCACACAACAGAACGTTACTCACCCGATGAATGTTACTCTCATAATTACTCGCAAGTCATGCTAACTAACTCTATAACTAAAAATCCCTCAGTTTCCTCCTTCAATACAACAGAATGTTTTGACAGTCAACCTTACGTCGCCACCCCGTCAGCAGGCTTTAATTTAGCCCGATTCTGGTTGGTAAGCGCACAGACTATCTGCGGAGTCTTGTCACGTAGATCGCACAATTCAGCTGTAGCATATCCCCGATATTACGCGTTCACGGTTCGGTACACAGTCCTATAACTAGATACTGTAAAAAAACATTGACGTCCTTGTATTAATCTTGTTTCATCGTGTTTTAATATTTGTCATGAACATCACATTCGCGTTTCAGTAGAGTCGTTGTGGAAGCGGTGCACATAGTTTGCCACCATTCTTTGCCATAATTAAGATAAGTATTCGTAATTGTGTATGTCGCATGGCGCCGTCATAGATAAAGTGGACTAGAAAATCTACCAACTAGAAAATAATGGCATTCGGCAGTAACTTGTGTAAACAGTCCAGCCTTCAATAAAACAGCGACCGTGGTTTCGGTATGTCATTGCGAGCGTTTCAACGATATATCCCTCCCTCCCTCCCTCCCTCCCTCCCTCCCTCTCTCCCTCCCTCCCTCCCTCCCTCCCTCCCTCCCTCCCTCACTCACTCACTCACTCACTCACTCCCTCCCTACCCCTCTTCCCTCCCACCATCCACCCCCTCACTCCCTCCGCCCGTCCATCATCCACCCACGCCAGCCTCACCTGTAGTACTGAGGGTGGTTGTTGCCGGTAACACAGCGGACATTCTTATAGTTGCATCTGTAGTACTGAGGGTGGTTGTTGTCGGTAACACAGCGGACATTCTTATAGTTGTATCTGTAGTACTGAGGGTGGTTGTTGTCGGTAACACAGCGGACATTCTTATAGTTGTATCTGTAGTACTGAGGGTGGTTGTTGCCGGTAACACAGCGGACATTCTTATAGTTGTATCTGTAGTACTGAGGGTGGTTGTTGTCGGTAACACAGCGTACATTCTTATAGTTGTATCTGTAGTACTGTGGGTGGTTGTTGTCGGTAACACAGCGGACATTCTTATAGTTGTATCTGTAGTACTGAGGGTGGTTGTTGTCGGTAACACAGCGGACATTCTTATAGTTGTATATGTAGTACTGAGGGTGGTTGTTGTCGGTAACACAGCGGACATTCTTATAGTTGTATATGTAGTACTGAGGGTGGTTGTTGCCGGTAACACAGCGGACATTGTTATAGTTGTATCTGTAGTACTGAGGGTGGTTGTTGTCGGTAACACAGCGGACATTCTTATAGTTGCATCTGTAGTACTGAGGGTGGTTGTTGTCGGTAACACAGCGGACATTCTTATAGTTGCATCTGTAGTACTGAGGGTGGTTATTGCCGGTAACACAGCGGACATTCTTATAGTTCCATCTGTAGTACTGAGGATGGTTGTTGTCGGTAACACAGCGGACATTCTTATAGTTGCATCTGTAGCACTGAGGGTGGTTGTTGTCGGTAACACAGCGGACATTCTTATAGTTGCATCTGTAGTACTGAGGGTGGTTATTGCCGGTAACCCAGCAGACATTCTTATAGTTGCATCTGTAGTACTGAGGGTGGTTGTTGTCGGTAACACAGCGGACATTCTTATAGTTGCATCTGTAGTACTGAGGGTGGTTGTTGTCGGTAACACAGCGGACATTCTTATAATTGTATATGTGGTACTGAGGGTGGTTGTTGTCGGTAACACAGCGGACATTCTTATAGTTGCATCTGTAGTACTGAGGGTGGTTGTTGTCGGTAACACAGCGGACATTCTTATAGTTGCATCTGTAGTACTGAGGGTGGTTGTTGTCGGTAACACAGCGGACATTCTTATAGTTGTATCTGTAGTACTGAGGGTGGTTGTTGCCGGTAACACAGCGGACATTCTTATAGTTGTATATGTAGTACTGAGGGTGGTTGTTGTCGGTAACACAGCGGACATTCTTATAGTTGTATCTGTAGTACTGAGGGTGGTTGTTTCCGGTAACACAGCGGACATTCTTATAGTTGTATCTGTAGTACTGAGGGTGGTTGTTGCCGGTAACACAGCGGACATTCTTATAATTGTATATGTAGTACTGAGGGTGGTTGTTGCCGGTAACACAGCGGACATTCTTATAGTTGCATCTGTCTCTCTGGTCAATGCCCTTCACACTCTACAGCCAGTGCTGTTCAATCCAATGCCAATTCGACTTCTCTTCGAAGCATTCAACCGTACTGTAATAATTGCGCGAAAGCTTTTCAATCAACTGAGGCATTCGCTGTCAGGTATTCGTTCATACAGTCGGGTGAGCATGGGTAGGGGTTGTTGGTCTTATGGGAATATCAGTTTACCCAGTCAACCAAGCACCTAGGATTAGACGATCCTCGTTGTTGAAAGTCATGTTTTGGCACGTTGTGCGTCTTGTCTGCCCGGGACTTGAACTCTGGACTTTTGACGTGAAAGATGGGCTCGGAGGTGAACGGAAACCCCACTTGGCGTTCACACTAACGTCCGCCTGCTTAGTTGTCTGAGCGTACGGCTGTACGCCATTAAACATTCGGCGTCACAGTACTGTCAACAACTATAGTTGATGCATATCACGCACGAAATTGTCTAGTATTACGCAATGGCGACTAGCATTCAGTTCGTCTAATTGCCGGGCTTATCGATAGGGTGGATGCCCGTCTGGCGTTGGCTCTGAAGGGCTGTGGGGTTGGCTAATCTGACCTGGTCAGGAAACAATCGGCACACTTTGGGTCAATTACAAGGATCATTACAAATACTAATTCCAATTCCGCACCAAATAGACCAATTCCAAAATGCCAATTCCAATTGTCACTTCCCTATGGAAAAGCGTGTGAACACAGTGTGAACACAGTGTGAACACAGTGTGAACACAGTGTGAACACAGTGTGAACAAACATAGACACATTCAATGCCAAAACATAAGATCTGTTTCAAAGCAGCTTTGTTTAATTTCTATTTCTGCATATTAAAGTACATAATGGCAAACATATTAAAGAACCTATTAAAGTACCTATTAAAGTACCTATTAAAGTACCTATTAAAGTACCTATTAAAGTACCTATTAAAGTACCTATTAAAGTACCTATTAAAGTACCTAATGGCAAACAAATATGATATACGCAACAAATTATATTTTATTGGTTATCTGTAGCAAATAATATTAGTTAAAATGTTACATGAAAATGTAGTTGAAAAGTAATTGAAAACACCAATTACGTCTTCACCAATGACAACTCCTTTTAAAAACAAAACACCAGTTACAATTGCATTTACAATTCCGGAATTGGAATTGGAAGTGGCGTTTCGATTCCAAATGCAATGCAATTGACCCCAATACTGACTGTGACGCGGCGATGTGGAAGGAGATAGGCTTTTGTTGGTCAGCGTCCCACTTACTTCGGTTGATAGTTGAATTAAGGTGCTTACAGAAAATATATAAATAGTTTTTACATTAATAAAACATACATACATTCATACATACATGCGTACATGCATGCATGCATGCGTATTTACATACATACATACATACATACATACATACATACATACA